>JWIU01000031.1:194789-240549 GCA_000966885.1 Xylaria sp. JS573 | reverse complement strand
GTGGGTCGTAGGTACCAGCCACCTGAATTCCAACACGGTGATAGGTCATTGCTCGGACGCCACCGCCCACCGGGCGTTTGCATGTGCGAGGGGAAGTTCATGATGGTCAGAGGGACCTTTGAATGGCGTTGTTGTGTACACGGTCTGTTGCCAAGTAAGTACCTTGCTTCCTCCGCTCGAATAGCCGCCTCCTTTCCGAGTCGGATCATAAGATCTCAAAGCGCCAAATTCGCACTTAAGACTTGGACCGAGCATGGAAACGGGCTACGTCGCTGCGCTCTTCAGCTGATGCTTATTGTCACGGGTCGGTGTAACCCAATCGACCAGCAGCCCTCTTTCTCTGAGACCTATGGCAGACGGGGCGCGAGCCGCGTCGACAATCCTGAAGCTGGGAGATCGACGAACACTGTTCCCGCCGAGACAGATGTCTCGGCTACCGAAGGTGTCCAGGCAAGCCAGGCTAGCTACGGCAAGAAAAGCCGGTGGCTCATCATGGCGGGGTAGGGATCCAGCCTCCGCGTAGACGCCACGATGAATATCAAGGCTGATGTACCGCGGCCAGCTTATGCCTGATCATGATTGTGTAGTAAGCCATCCATTCATCCGTCCGGCCGGACTCTATCGAGAAAAAACAGCTTGACATCACAGCCACAGAACCGTTACTGACCCCCTGAGAAAAGAAAAAGCGAGATCGATAATAGTAACGTCTACATCTACCGTAACTACGCGGCGCCGGACGGGGGCCGACGTAGGTATGATGCAGCTAAACCAGGGTGACTAAGAGCACCTTATTCAATATAGAGACGACCATATGTAGTAAGCAGTCATGAAGAGCTGCGAGAAGCCTTAGTGCGAGGGATGTTTATGCAATTTAATCCAGGAAGGAAAATAGGCAAGCTGGCAAATGCTTGAAAGGGGGTAAGTTGACATAACGCAAAAAAAAGTCTCAAGAGTAACCAACGAGGTGCTATAGCGTTAAGCTACGATTAATGAACAATTAATTCCCAGGGCCTAAATTTGAACCACTTTAATTTTCTTAGTGCCTCCTCGCTACTTCAGTTGAGGCACACATTCATCAATATAACTCGGGCTGACTCGGCATTGAAAACCATATTACCAAACTTAAGCCTATCAATTCTTTACATCAAATCTGCTATTGTTTAAATGTGTATATAAGCTATGGAGATTTCTATTGCGGCGAATATCATAAGAAACTCCCTCTTACTACAAAGCTCATTGTTTCCAGCTTACGCAAGTAACTGCTACTATGCAAATCGAGAGGCTTATGTACCACACCTATGAAGCTACACGACAACAGGCTTATTGGACTGATAACTGCCTTAAGAAATATGCACCTGGGGTCAAACTTCACATCAAGTTCCGCCTTTTGATGTTTGGTTTGTCCAGGGTAAGTTGTCGTATTATGTTTAGGTCTCGTTGTACAATACTGCCTTGCACCGCAATGAAGGGCCCTGGCAAGATCAGCTTGGTGAAAGACATATAACACTTCGGTAGGCTATTGCTATATATTCACTCGTTCAAATAAATCGATAGGTTGATTCATTGACGGGGTGTACGGACTGGTGAGTCGGGGACTCCACTCAGTCTGAAACGACCAACCCTCTTGGTGTCGTATCATTACCGCCATGATCTGACCTCATCTAAATGAAACCGTGCCTCCTCCGCACTGCAGCTCAGAAGTGATAACAGGCAAATGGCTACCAAATTCGATGAATAACAGAGCTTCGTAGGTAACCAAGACGTAGCCAACACATGTGAGGTAGTTGTAGGGAGTGGAGACAGGCCCCTAACTTGGTTGCTTTTGGCGTCTGCCCTATGAACTGCGTACGGATAGCTGCATGGGATCATCGACCTCCGCATTCATCATAACCACAATGGTCGACGGAACGGAGAGCTTAACCTGGAGCTTGGGTCAGGATCAACATCGAACTTACCCGATCCACACAAAATGCAACGCCCGTGGCGGGCGTATTTAGCCGCCCGCCTGGACTACCTGCCATCATGAAACTCCCAAGCTGTCCAAATTCGGTAAGTCATCCGCTTCCCCTATAACGGGGGCAGCCGGCGTTCCTTCAATCAGGAAAACACATAAAACCGCCCGTGGCCCGATGCGCCGTGAAGGAAGGATTCCCCTTGACCTTGCCACCTACTGCGTAGAACACATACGTACTCCGCAACGTTTACATTCGTTCATCCACTGAGGTCCGTTGATCGGCTCCGGATCCTTTCCCTCAAACATATTATCTACAGGCTATCAGTTCACTAAGCCCTCACTATCCAACATGAAAGCCGCAGCCGTACTCCCGATCCTAGCCGCCGGGCTCACCAGCTCCACGCCGTTGGAGCTGGAGGGCCGACAGAGCTCGTGCCCGGGGGTCCACGTGTTCGGCGCGCGCGAGACGACGGCGTCGCCGGGCTTCGGCACGTCCAAGGGCCTCGTGGACATGGTGACGCAGGCGTTCGCCGGCAGCACGTCCGAGGCGGTCGCGTACCCGGCCTGCGGCGGGCAGGCGTCGTGCGGCGGCGTCGCCTACGAGCAGTCGGCGGCGCAGGGCACGACGGCCGTGATCAAGGCCGTCGCGGACCTCAACGCGCGGTGCCCCGACACCCAGATCGTGCTCGTCGGGTACTCCCAGGGCGGCCAGATCGTGGACAACGCGCTCTGCGGCGGCTCGGGCGCCACGCTCACGGGCGCCGCCCTGGCCGCCGTCAAGGCCGCCATCTTCATGGGCGACCCGCATAACGTCGCCGGGCTCCCGTTCAATGTGGGCACCTGCACGGCCGGCGGTGTAAGTCTAATTCATTCCTCCTGCGTCGCTCTCGTGCGTAAGAATTTGTGTGTAGCTGACAGCGAGAAAGTTCGCCGCCCGTCCCAGCGGCTTCCAGTGCGCGCCGGCGAGTACGGCTATCATCCAGTCCTACTGCGACGCGGCCGACCCGTTCTGCTGCAACGGCAACGACCAGAACACGCACCAGCAGTACGTGAACAAGTATGGCCAGCAGGCGTTCACGTTCATCCAGGGATTACTTGATGCTTGAGTCTAGATTCACTTGTACATAGTTAGTCTAAAGAAAATAAGTTAAATCAAGAAGAAAACCGCTGCTGAATGCTGCACGCGCCAAACTCACTCCATCTAAGGCTTAGGTTTGACGGAGCGTCCCCGCACGTAGACTTCCTTGATATTCCGATCGTCGCCCGTCATGATGAACTTGTCGAACACAGTCTGCGTCGGCTCGCCCTCCTCTACCGGGGTCATAACACCTGGCTGGGCACCTTGCGTGCTTATGACCAGGGCATCGAACTCCTTGCCGACCTCAAAATTCCCGATCCTGTCCCCGAGGCCGCAGACCTGTGCCCCGCCGAGCGTGGCCAGGTAGAACAGCTCGGCGATCGACAGGCCCTTGTCCTCGCCCTCACTCATCGCCTCCCGCGCGTTCGACGCCACGAGCGCCTGCCGCATGGCGTCGAGGATGCTGCTGGAGAAGCCGCCGCCGCTGTCGGTGCCGAGGCCGACGCGGACGCCGCGGCGCAGGAACGCGCGCACGGGCGCCGCCATGAACCCGCCGCCGACCGTCATGTTGGCGACGGGGCAGTGGGCGACGCCGCAGCCGAGGGCCGCGAGCCGGCCCAGCTCGTAGTCGGTCGCGTAGCAGCAGTGCGCGAGGATGGTGCGGCCCGTCAGCAGCCCGAAGTGCGCGTACAGGTCCGCCTCGCCGGCGAGGCCGGGAAACAGCGCCCGCGTCGCCGCCATCTCCTGCTCCGCCTCGTTGAAGTGCGTCTGGATCGCCACGCCCGGGTTCTCGGCCGCGAGCTGCCCCAGGCCCGCGAGCAGCGCGTCGTCGCACGATATCGCGAACCGCGGCGTGATCACGTACTCGAGCAGCTTGCGCCCCGGGTCCAGGGCCCGCACGCGCGCGAGGCAGTCGCGCGTCTCGCGCAGCGACGTCTCCGCGTCGGCGTCGCGGTAGCTGTCCGGCGCGTTGCGGTCCATGTTGCACTTGCCGACGAGGGCGCGCTGGCCGCGGGCGAGGCACAGCTCGGCGAGGATGGCGGTGGCCTCGACGTGGCGCGAGCCGTAGTAGGCGGCCGTGGTGACGCCCTGGCGGAGCATGCCGTCGACGCAGGCGGCGTAGACGCGGCGCGCGTGCGCCGGGTCGGCGAACCGCGCCTCGTTCGGGAACGTCACGCGCTCCAGCCAGTCGAGGATGTGCATGCTCTGCCCGAGCCCCCGCTGGCCCCACTGCGGCGCGTGGTTGTGCGTGTCGACGAAGCCCGGGATCAGGAACTCGCCGTCCCCGAGCTCGTGGACCTCGACACCCTCGGGGTGGGGTCCCGCCGTGGACATGTACTCCGAGATTATGGTCCGGGGTTTGCCCCTCGTGAAGTCGACGATTTTCCCATCTGGCCCGACAAACAGGAACCCATCCTCCACAATATCTACTTCGTCTAGGCTGAGTGAGTGGATGAAGGTGCCGTAGAAGATGTGAGAGGGTCCCATCCTGGCTGCCCAGTCATTGAGCAAGCACTTGGTAAGTGTTTTATGAATGGATGTCTGTGATGACCCCTCACAAGGCACTTGTTTCTAATATGCCAATTGAACATTACGACTTGTAAGCCGGCCCGGGTGCAGCTGCAATCCTAGAAAGTCAGCTGGTACTTGATGCCACTGCTATCATCCTCGCTGAGCTGCCGGTTCACGCTATTTTCCTTTTAGACACCAATGTCATTGACGGTACATTGACGATATGGCATTTGTGCAAGCAAGTGGACAGACTATCATATTATTGATATACCTATTATAAACGGCTTGACCCAAGGTGACTTTACCCGGCATATATTACGATTGTCCGATAACCAAGGCTTTCAACCACACTATCGAGGAAAGTAGCATATTTAAAGCTATTCCTTTGAGCCCCTTACTTCCACGACTTCTGTCTTTGCTGTTGGCGCGGCGTCGTCACTAACATGGCCGACCACCTTCTCGACAGCATGGACAGCCTCGTCCGCGAGCGCCTTATCTTCGAATACTGTGCGCGCGATGTGTTAGTCAAACCTGGTCCAGTCTCTCTCGGCGCAGGATGTTTTGACTTACAGAAGGCCAATTCCTCCAGCGTCCTTCCGAATGTCTCGGGGAACATGAAGTAGACGAAGGCGATCTCGAACGTCAGGAAGCAGCAGTACGAGATGAGGTACCGCCAGCTGACGTTGGCCAGCCCGATCGGGTTGACGAAAGTGGTGAAGAAACCCGCGAGACGGCCGAAGAGCTGGAAGAAGGCAATGCCGCGCGAGCGCTCGGCGTAAGGCCATAATTCGACCAGGTAGGCTGGGACACTACTTGTCAGCACAAAGCACGAAATGTTCACAAATATCGGGACTAACTGTAGGTCAACGCGTTGTATCCGATGTTGTAGCATGGCGAGTACGCGAAAATGAAGAAGATCGTCGCTATGTTAGCCGAGTTGTTGGGGTTCCCCGACAGCTTCCCGGCGATCGCCCTCTCCATGCTGACGGTCCAGCAGATGTACACGACCAGCAGGGAACAAGTGCACGCGAGGTACATCTGTCGGCGCTTGAACTTGGTCACGAGAAGAGCCACGATGACGCCGCAAATGAACATCCAGCATGCGTTCGCGACGTTGATCTGCTGCTTGAAGACCGAGTCGCTTTTCCCGATCATCTCCAGCAGGTCGCCGAGGTAGTAGGAGATGAGGGTGTTTCCGGACCACTGGGTGAAGAGGCCCAGCATCTGCAACGCCCGGGATCAGTAACTAATACTTGCTATAACAGGGAATAATCGGCGAGGATTTGTGCGTACGCAACTGATGAGAATGCGGCGACGCATACCCGAAGTAGCAGCCAGGTCAGCCCAGGACCGCTTCGAATGCTCCAGCTCGATGTTGATGGTCGTCTGGATCTGGGCGAACTCGGCCTTGACGAACTCGGACTCGCGGTCGCCCTCGGCGTGGTACTTGGCCAGGATCTCGAAGGCCTCCTCGGCTCGGTCCTTCGTGATCAAGAATCGCGGACTCTCAGGTAGAAAGCTTAATAGTGAAATTAGTCTTGGGCAGTAAAGACAGGCATGTATGCAAGTTCTGACTTACAGAACAAGGGCGATCTGGACCAGAGACGGGCACATCTGCAGCCAGGAGGGGATTTTCCAGGCCATGTTGGTGGCGATGTTGTTGGTCCCGAAGCAGATGGCGGCTGCCACGATCTGGCCCACGAAGTAGGCGACGTTGAAGAGCGAGGTCAACACCGGTCTTTCTTTTGGGTACGACAGCTCGCCGATCAGGGACGAAGCCGAGACGATACAGGTGGGGATACCAAATCCGAGGATAAGTCTCGCCACAATGTACATGCCGGCTATCCATATCAGCGACTCTGCCTAATCGTGTCAGGGGCGAAAACAAACCGTTGACGGAGAAACCTTGGATCAAGGCACCAATCACCATGATGATTGATCCTCCCATGATAGAAACGCGTCGTCCAAACTTGTCATTAACGATGCCAATAAACGGGAGCGAGAGGATGGCACCGAGCGAGTACGCAGCAGCGATGATCCCCTTGAGCGAGTCCTGGGGGTTTCCGAAATCTCGACGTTTTCATTACGGTCAGCCATGATACTGATACTCCCATAGGGTGGTGGTGTAGGACTCACAGCTAATCCACGAAGGCACGATCTGCAGGGCGTTGATCATCTGCGAGTCGAAGCCCGAGGTCAACTCGATGCCCATGCACGTCGGGAACAGCAGGAGGTAGAGGTAGCGCAGGTTCGGCTTGCGGAACCACCTGACCTTGTCCTCGTTCGCGAGACGCGTGAGGATGGGGTCGGTCGAGCCCGTCTGCTGGTTGAGAGCTACCATGGTGACTAGCTACTAGCCGGTACCAGCTCGTTGAAGGGATATTGTCCAGGAAGCACCGTCGACTTGGGGCACACCGAGGCAGAGCGATATCACAGCCTGATGACCGAGAGTAGACGGGGGCTTCCACATCCTTTTTCTACCTCACAGATGGTGGTCAGAGGATAGTTAATATATCTCATGTTGGGTATATAGGTAGGGCTAAGCAGTAAGACAGGTCTGCATGCGAATGGCACGTTTACCCCAACGTCCAATACCCGCGGGTCCAGGTTCCGGGGTAAGACGACAGGGAGCTCGTCTACAAAGACACATAAATTCCGGCTTTCAAGCCAAGCTTGAGTGAGCCATCCGGGACCAGAACTCACCAGAGACCCTCCCCCAGTTCGTCGTCTCGCTTACCCCACGGGGGTCTCGACTCTTTCCCCCTTCCCCCTTCCCCCTTCCTCCCCTCCCCATTCTGTCGGCTGACGCCAAGCTTTCCCCCCAAGCCCCTTCAAGCCCCGTAGCCGACCTAACCCCATGGCGGAATAGCGGCTTCAACGAGCTAGCCCGCCAATTCCTCCATGGGCTTCACACCAATCGCGCGCGTAGTCGGGCATAGCTCGGCTGGCGTAGGCTCCGCCAAGACGGAATTGAGGGAGCGCTCGCCGAAAGACGTCTACCCATCGCTACTGGGTAGGCAGAGGAGGATGAGGAGGATGAGGCGGGAGCTGTTGATTTGCCAAAGTATCTCAGGTGGGAAGTGGGCGTTCGATGGTAGGTATACCGGTTGATGCGCACGAAATATCGCTGTGTTCCGCTTCCGTTCCGGCTAGGGGGGCGTCTGACCTTGAATTGCGAGGATATACTCTCACCGACCTTGCCCAGTTTATGTCTCGAGAAAGCTAACCAGGCTCTTCCTGTCATGGCGCGTGTGCCAACCTGATACGACTGAGAATTCTCGGGCAGGGAAGGTAGAGATGAAAGAAGATATGATCGCGACTCGACCCGACGTCTTTCGGCGTGACTTGCTTCCCATACCGAAACATCACGGCCTTGCTACCGCGTGCCTGTGAAATTACCAGTCTATCTGGCTTAGGTGACAGTACGGCGACGTTCGAAGGATCTGCGACTCGATATTAATGCGACGCACCGCTCGCAGCAACCCGGCTCCCCAAGCTCTGGTTGCCATCAGGCTAAATCCAGCTCGCCCGGGGCGCTGGTACACGCGCGCATGGCAAGTGCGGCGAGTGAGCGAGCCAGTCCAGGAGCTGAGCGAGCGTGATTGGAGGCGGTTAAATGCGTCTTGCATCAGGATTCCTCGCACCTGAGTCATGTAATTGTCCTGATATTATTCAACTTACCTACCTGGTATGTCTTGCCTGAGCTGTATCTTATAGACGAGTCACGCGTGTTTTCACACAACATGGTCAAGGATACCGTATGTCCCGCGCGGAAAAGGAACGACTGTGAATATTAAGCTCTGATGGGTATCCCGAACGAGAATCTCTACTCTCCAACGTCCTCTTCTACCTATATGTTGGATTGCCTGGGCTCTGCGTGTGTACCCATCCACTGATGCCTGTCAAAGCCGAAACGTCAAGAGCCACGCAACTACAGCAATATTAGGTATAGGTAGGTATCTTCCCCCAATAGGTCCTGTAATTCCGTGCAATTCCGTGCGCCTCCGAAGCACCACATCGTCCGCCGATCTAGAATACCTCTCCCCGGCCCAATGACAGCTCATCTGTGTATTTACTTGCTCTCCCGGATGAGAGCGTGATAACTAACCTTGTTAGCGTTTTGCCACGTCCCGCCCTTTGTATCGCCATGGTCTCCAGAACAGGAAGCCTTAAGCTTATCAATCATATCCTGGCAATCGTCTCTCATTTCGGAGGGTACATGCCTCCCACCCCCGCGATTATGGACTTCAACTGCCACGTCGACGTCTGTTAGCTAGCCTGGGGCAACACTCCACACGCCTCGATGGCAAGGTTGGGTATGTGATCGGGAAGCCTGTCTCGGAGGGATTGGGATGCCTGTCGATACTGGCAGCGGCGAAGTAGAAGGATAGCAAGCAAAGACTCACAATCAATGTACACAAGAGTCACAGGATCTGTATAACCTGACATATCCCCCGTGAAGTTCTTTCCATCATCCCGGATAATTTTCTTGTCCTTGACGGTGCTCATGGGAATTGAAATATAGGCCCCCGCCGGTATAGCGGGTACCAGATCTTTGTTGTTGAGCTTATCGCAGAAGTCGTTGGCGGCGCTGTCAAACCCTGCGTACGAAATGCCCTGGACATTGGTGTCCTTCCAGGGCACCCAGTTCTTTTTCCCTTCGCCACATTTGGAGATCTTGTTAGCCCCCGGTTCGGTTTTTTTCTTCGGAAAAAGCCCGCGCGCCCCGATGGAGCGAGAAGAGCTGGGGCCGATACCGGGTATCCCGCCGGGGCCGGTGATGTTACGTGAATCGTCGTACTCGGGAGGAGGAGGTACTATCGGATTGGCGGCCACCAGGGCCGTGGCGGAAGCCAGGGCCAAAGCGAGGATCTGGCGGTACTGCATGCTCAGATCGAAACTAGACGGTAGATGACAGCAAGTTGCATGGACGAGGAGTTGAGCGATGAGGCAGCTCGACACTACGGTTCGAATGACAGGAGCAGGCCGTCGGAATTTATGTATCTCATGATCGACGTCCGCGCCGGGGTAATGGACAGTGGACAGCTAAAAATAAAACAAAACAAAAGAAAAGATTTAACTATACTGCATATGGAGGTTCGGTAAGTGAGTGCGTTGTCTGCTAGGTACTGCCCAGAGCAAATGGTAGGCGTGTATTTGGTGAGATAACCTTCTGGCTGGCCAAGGCAGCCAAAAGTTGACCCAAAGGAATACACCGATGATGCGCATCGATCCAGGATCGGCGTTGGGTAGCAAGGAACAGCGAGGCATCAATCCGGGGCAATTCGCCGGTCGCGAGCATAGGCGATGTCCATGATTGTATCAATTCATGTTATCTCATGGATAGTTCTTTGGTTCACCGGGCCTTGTCTTCGGTAAGCAAAAGAGTGTCTCGATCAACACACACACACACACACACACACACACACATACAGACACTAGACGTGCTAAAAGTGATCACTATAAATAGCTCTATGCCATTTCAGTATTTCGAATTGTGACAGCTGTTTACGTGAAGCTATGTAACTTGGTGTAATAATTAAGTTGAAGAGAGCAGTGGTGTGTTAAGGCAGGTCTTAAGGCAGGTTAGTCGGGTCAGTTCTCTTAGATGTAGGGGAGGGAGGACACAGAAAACAAGACCCAGGACCCCAATGGACAGTTCCCTTCATAGCACAGCAGCAACGACTGGCCAGCTGCTGGCTGCCTACGTAGAAGACCATCCATCTCGGAGAACCCGAGTTATGATGTATGTGGTGCAGCCTGTGGATCCCCGGGGTACTCCAAGGAAGGGACCGTGGCACTTCCCCATATGAACGACGACGATCACCCCGGGACGCGGTGGCAGGGTAGGCAGCAACTTATCTCAACTGGAGCGATCTACGTCACCGAGTATTCCTTGGCGACATCCTCCGTTTGCGAGAGCTTGGTTTCCGAACTCCTCTCATATATATGTTCGCAAGACCGGGTCGTACAACCGGGTAAACAGGATCCTACGAGTTACAATGGGTGGCACTGGCTAAATGACGTGTAGGGATATTATAATACAAAGCAACCTAGCGACTCCCGCGCTATGTAGCCTTGACGTTGTGGTATACCCTATCTAAAGCACCACCATTATTATACAAGGTAGCAAGACATGTGCACGAATACACACCACAAAGGTATCACTCCCAACCAAAAACCACCAAGTCAGTGCAGGCGCAAGTAGGCGGGCGAATAGGTCAGGACCTAGGTAGGTAGGACGTCTGGGGGAGGCCGGATATGAAGCCTCCTAGCGAGGCCACATGATGATGGTTGACCCGGCACGACCACCGCCGTTAGGCTGGTAGGCCGACTTTTAGACTTGCCCGACTACCACTCCTACCTGCCTACCTACCTACCCGGTCGGGACAGGTGTTGGACGGCGGCCATCCACTTCTGCTCGTCGGCGCTGTTGTACCCATTTACGTTAGCTGGTTTACCTCCTTGGCAAAAGTCTAACTGTGAGAGAAGAAGAAACTATAATGAAAGACAGTGGGCAAAAATCGGTACATCGTGGCGAAAACCAGCCGCAAATAACAGAGCCCAAAAAAAAACGACACAAGATAAAGCGAATGAAGAAAAAGGCCACCTACCGATCGAACCCCAGCAACTTCCCCAACACCGGCACGAGCTGCGCGCGCACCTTCTCGTCCCTGACCTCGAGGAACTGCAGCAGGATGGTCTTGAGGTACATGGTGTCGGGCGTCTGGTGGGCGCCGCTGCGCGCGGAATCGCCGCTCGAGCGCCCGCTGTTCGAGAAGGCCGAACTCGACGACGCCGCATGGGCGGGGGTGGGGGAGGAGGTGAGCCGGGTCTGGGCGGCGCGCAGCTCGCGCAGGATCTTGTCGTAGCGGCCCCGGGACTCGTCGAGCAGCTTGCGCAGGTCGGCGCGCTGCCTCTCGGCGTCGCGGACCTGGGTCTCGGAGGCGTCGAGGGCGGACCGGAGGTTCGTCACCGTGGCGCGGAGGTCCTCGGCCTCGGCGCCGGCGGCGCGGTGCGCGGCCTCGCCGTCCTCGTGGCGCCGGCGGGCCTCCTTCTCCCGGGTCGCCAGGTCGTCGCGCTCCTCGGCCAGGGCGCGCGCCTCGCGCTCGAGCTCGCGCACCCGGTTCTTGAGGTCCTCGGCCTCGCGCGCGCGCCGCCGGCCCAGCGTCGACGACTCGTCCTCGATGCGGTCGCGCTCCTCGATCGCCGCCTCCATGCGCGCCCGCATGTCGCGCACCTTGGCGTCGGCCCGCGCGTCCACGTCCGCCAGCATGCGCCGCATCGTCTCGCCCTCGCGCGTGCGCTCCGAGAGGTGCCGCTGCGCCTCGCCCAGCTCCTCCTCCAGGCTCTCCATCTGGCCCTTGGCCTCCTTGAGCTGCACCGACAGCTCGGCCGTCTGGTCGCGCATCGAGCCTAGCAGGCCCTGCGCGTTGTTGTACTGCTGTGTCTTGAGGTCGGCTTCCTCCTTGATGGCGACCTTCTCCTTTTGGTAGTTGGCAACCTCGTCTTCGAGCTGCTTGACCTTAGGGCGGAGCGCCGCGAGCTCTGATTGAAGCAATTCTAGTCCGCGACTGGCCTTCTCAGCCTTCGCGGAAAGCTCGATCTTTTCGGCCTCAGCGCGACGGAAATCGCGGCCAGCGACACGCTTCTCATCCTCAAGCTTGGTCCGGGCCGTCTTCTCGGCCGCTAGTCGTTCATTGAGTGACTTGGTTTCGGATTCGCGGTCGAATGCTAGGCGCTGGGCCCTGGTCACTTCAGTCTTCAACTCCTTTTCGCGCTTCTCCATGTTTTGGAGCTCGTTCTGCTTAGAAGCTAGCTCCTCCTTGGTGCTCTTCAACGCAGCAGATTCTTGGCGTAAGCTCTTAAGTTCAGGCTGAACTTTAGTTAGGATTTCACGAAGATCTGTAAGATCCTTATAACGGCTCTGAGCGAGCTGCTGCGCCGCTCCCAGATCGGACTGTAATGTTTGTGATTTGATCTTCAACTCATCAAATTCGGCTTTCATCGAATCGAAATCCGTCTTCAGCTTCGAGCTGTTTTCGTCATTAGATGCGAAGGTAGCGATCTCCTTCTCGAGCTCTGCGATCTTAGACTTCAACGTCTTCTTCTCAGCCTCGAGGGCCTTGATCTTCTCTTTGGCCTCGACGTGATCTTGGCCGATATTGATGAGGTTCTCTTGCATGTTCTCGATCTCTTCCCTGAGATCCTCCTCAGTTTTCCTCTGCTTAGACAGCCGCTCGATTTGGGTGTCCTTCTCAGTAATCTCATCCTTTAGCTTAGCCACCTCAGCCCTAAGAGCTTCCGTATCGGGACTTTCCAGGGGTGAAGGTTGGGGGGTAGGATGGGGCGAAAGCTGAGCCTGCTCCGACGTTTCACTAGCTGCAGCCTCCGCCGCCTTGGAAGCAGCGCCGCCCTTCTTCTTCTTCTTGTTCTTCTTCTTAGACCCACCAGTCGAAGGCGCAGGGGAGGGGACGACCAAGGACTCGGAGGTTGCAGCTTGAGCAGGCTGAGATGACTGGATTTGCTTGTTGAGCTGCTCAATCTTCGCTTCGCTTTCAGTTTTCGAGCTCCGCAAGGTTTCGATCTCGTTCGTCAAGTCGCGCACCTTCGTATCCAGATTAGACTTCGCTTCCGATAGCTTCTTCAGCTCGGAGTCGAGTTGAGTGTTCTTAGCTCCCGATGCCTCGAGCTTAGATTCCTGTTCCTTGGCTCCGGCTGCTACGTTGGCTCTTTCTTTCTCGAGGTTGGCTTCCAGATCTCGTATTTGCGACTGCGTCTCCTCCAGCTTGGTAGTTAGCGACTTGATCTCGGCGTTCCTCGCATCTAGTTGGCTTTGCATGGTTTCCTGCACAGCAGATTTGTCCCGATTCTCGCTCAATTCTCGCGTCGCCTTTTCGAGACTTTCCACCAAACCAGCGCTATTCTCCTTGGCAACTGATAGCTCTTCTTTCAACGTGTTCACCTCGGACGTAAGTTTGGCGATTTCCTCCGATTTCGATGCGACCTCGGCCTGAAGCTGGGGGATTTCGTCATCGTACGAGAACATATCCTCGCTCGTGTCCTTGTATTCGTCAGTGTCAATTAGTTTCCGTCTGGTAGAGTAGACCCCTAGTACAGACGATGCCAGTGATCTTACCATAGGTGACGGCTGCGTTGACTCATCCATTTTTCCATCGTCCGGAGCCTTCTCGGTCTGGGCTGCCGCAGGCACCGGTGTCTTTTTTGCCTCGCCAGCCTTCAGCGCGGCTATTTCTTCTTTCAGCGCCGTGAGCTCCTTGTCGGCCTCGTCGGACTTTTTCTTGAAGGTTTCCTTTTCGGCGGACACGCGCTTGAACTCCTCCATAACCATGTCGCCCTTCAGGTTCAACTGGCTCAAATATTCGACAAGGGCGGCAGGATCTTTGATGGTGGTTAATGGAGTATTTTCGCGCAGGGCTCGCTCGAAGGGTTCGATTGAAGTTGCTCTTCCATGTGCGATTCGATAGGATCGTAGTAATTCTGTAAAACCAAGGCTGTTAAGCGCCATGCCAGCGAGATGTGTGAGGTAGGATGCGACTGACCTGGATATGTAGCCTCCAATTTCTCTAACTTTCGTAGCTTAGTCCTGACCTGAAGGGGGAGTTCCGGAGGAGGGGTAGAAGCAGCATCGTTAGACTTCTCGTTCAGCTGGTCGACTGTCGGGTCCTTCTTTTCACCATCTTGCCGAGACACTGCCTCATTTTTCTCACCATTACTGGCCCCCGCGTCCTCCTTCACGCCCTTCTCCGCGGGAGCGGACGGCACCGTAGCAGACTGGGACGTAGGTTCAGCATCCTCGTCATCGAGCACGAAGGCAGCCTCGAAGATGGACGGATCGGGGTTAACGACGCCGTCGCCGTTGGACGTATCTTGACCCTTCTTCGGCTTGCGCCTAGCAGTCGAATTGGTACTATTAGTCCTAGAGACTGAACGGGGACGTTGGCCGGAGCCGGACGGGGATTGGGTGCGCTGCTCGGCAAGAGTCTTCTGTCGAGCCTGCTCTTCGGCAATGCTCCGGTCGATGGCACCTCTTATTCTCTGTACGGAATACACGATCAGAAGACGGGTTCGGCGGTACTTTATGGTTATACTACTATAGCGATATATGTGGACAAACATACAGAGAACATGGCGACCACTTCCACACCCTTCACAGATCACCACGATGGCAGATGCGATTCCGAAAATGGGGTGCGACGGCCATGCGATTCGGCGGAAAGTTGAGGCTGGAGCGATCGAAGTTGATTAAAATTCGTAGCCACGAAGCGACGGAGGGAATGGGAACATGAAGCAACTCGGTTTGATGTTGACTGGTATTGTACTCGTATCTGAAGGGCGCGGGAGCTAAGCTCTGCTCAGGTGTCTATTCGTTATATTCGGTTCCATGCGTGTCCTCACGATGTCTGGTGGTAAAAATAGGTAGGTGGTTAGGTAGCAAAACTACGGGCTGTACCTGGCGAAGGATGGACGTACCTAGGTAAGCTGATGACACGGCCGTCGAGGCGCCGCGCAACCTGTCGGGTCCATCCACCACCAAAATCGAAGGTACCTCATACAAATGCGTACATAATCCCGGAACTTCGGCACCAGGCGAGCCGTCCAGTGGGCCTTCTACCTAGCGGGCCTTCCAGCGGGCTCTAATGGGCTCTAAAGGGGAGCTGAAGATTTCCCGCTTAAGGTCTCAGATTAGCGGATGGTGGCCTGTGTCCCAATGCATTTAGGGCCCGTCCAGCCTACTGCACCTATCCCGTGCATTTTTGACATGTCGTCACCTAGCCCTGCCTTCAACAAAACTCGAATGGTGGGCGCGTGTGCTGGCAATGAATCCTAATCGTTCGCTCATCATTCCCTTCTTTCATTCATAGCTGCTCTTGTCGCCTCCGAGGGACCTGTGCCCATTCCGTTATATCTCCATCATTGTTCTACCCATCATCTCCTGTTCGTTTTCCCCTGCAGAGAGAGCTCTCCTTTGTAGCCCCTTGTTACACCACATAGCTATGGTCATACCTCGGTGACGGTTCTGCGGCCCACATCATGGTTACGTTCTGGCCCTGGAAGGTAAGCCCAACAGACTGCAGCTCCATGCTTCTTCCATTATGATCAGCGGCTTAATGCTGTGGTTCCTTGTTGTCGTCTTGAGGCTAACTCGTATCATGACGGACTAGGGCGACGACTCTTCCACAGCCTCCTTCGAGAAGACACTTTCCGCCCTATCTACCAAGATCACATCGACACAGGCCCAACTTGACCGCGTTCGCTCCAACTCTCGCCGCATCAAGGTGTTATGGACACTATACCTTACTTTCGCCTATCTTGTTTACGCCATCGTCCTGACACTGGTTGTCGGATGGCACAATCTGGGACCTTGGGAATGGACCGGCATGGCTGGAGGACCGGTTCTGTACGTTGTCCCTTTTGCGAGAACCCCGAGCCTTGGGATGAATTACTGACAGGAATACCTACCAGGATCTACCTAATACGAACCTTGACGAAATCCTACTTCAGCTTCCGCATCGAAACACTTGAGACCCGCCTAAAAGACCAACAAGCCGAGCGCGCGAAAACGATTCAAAAGCTGAAAGATGCCACCAAATACGACTCGACTCTCGAGCTGCTCGAGAAGTACGGCGGGCCCGGAGAGAACCGCCCGAGGTCTAAGCAGGGCGAAGAGGTCGAGGGAGACCACGGTCCCCAGAAGAAAGGGGGCGCAGGCAAGCAAGGGAAGCTCGGCACTGCCCGTCCCAGCACCGCCGGTGGACGAACCAACCTACCCCCTCCGCCCACGGCGAACATCCAGCGTCCCTCCTCAGCGGCCGGCGCGCCACAACACCACGACGGCCAGCAGGGCCCCTTTCTCCACCCACAACCACCACCACCACCCCACGTGCAGGAGCCACAGCAGCCGACGGCCGAGTTCGCGCCCAACGCAGAGTTCGGCGGCCCGAACGCCGCCGGATCCCTCGCACCGCCGCAACCGCCGCCTACGGCCGCTAATGCCGCCGCCGGCCACGGGCGCTACGAGACGGACCACGGCGCGGCCCCCCACTGGTACGATCGGATCATGGACCTGATGCTGGGCGAGGACGAGACGGCGGCCAGGAACCGCATCGTGCTCATCTGCCAGCGGTGCCGCCTCGTCAACGGGCAGGCGCCGCCGGGGACCCGGTCGCTCGCCGACCTCGGCACCTGGCGCTGCGTCGCCTGCGGCGCGCCCAACGGCGAGATGGACGAGGGACGGAAGATCGTCCAGGAGGTGCTGGGCGGGTCCGGGTCCTCTGGCAAGCAGCAGGCCCGTGGCAGCAACAGCAGTAAGGTGAGGGAAAGTAGCGGTAGCGGTGATGGTAGTGGTAGTGCGAGGGGTAGCAGTCGCGAGACCCGGGAGACCGAGGGGGAGTCGAGTGCGGATGCCGATGCCGAGGGCGAGGGCGAGGGCGAGGGCGAGGGTGGGGCAAGGAAGACGAGATTGAGGAACAAGAAGGCGTAGGCTGTGCCGTGTTGTCTGTAGATAGGGAGATTCTTAATCGATTTCGGATCTGCTCCAGTTCGTGGGTGTAGATTGTTCGCTTTGGTGGCCGAGCTGTAGAGGCTTGGTAGTTGGGAGTAGCAGGGGTACTGTAGCGGGCTAAGCATGTAGCTGTTTCTGCTGTCAACCGTATCTCAAGCCTAGGAATTCCCATGGACAAATATGATTCCAGCATATTCGTCGGGATGAGCAACTGATGTTCTCGTTGATTCCCCTTGACAGTTTACGAGAGGTTTTACCCCTATCTGCTCGCCCTTGCTCCCCTCCTTTCGCACCACACGAATATTAGGTATCCAATATTCTTAAGTGTTTACAAGGGACGAACACTATCATATACGTCCATATTGAAAGAGTGGTTTTTTTTTTTTTTTTTTTTNTTTTTTTTTTTTTTTTTTTTTTTTTTTTTTTTTTTTTTTTTTTTTTTTTTTTTTTTTTTTTTTTCCCCTTCTGGGAGCTTGGATATGGCTTGTAATAATACGTAGAGTAATAAAGCAAACTAAAAGTAGAGTAAAACGAAACAACATCACTATAGCAAATGAGTGGATTGCATCAATCATTACAATCAGCTGCCTTGAAGTAGTTGCCATAGCGTTTTAAATGCCTATTGTCTTGTTGCTGGACGACGGAAGGTAGTTGTACGGATTGGCAGTTTGTAGGTTGCAATGGAAGAAGGGAGGTGGGAAAAAAGGACGGGGGGCGAGTCCATAACCATGTGAGTGTTCATGTTAAAACCCAATCTCCAGACAGCACTGCGTGAAAGACAGGGAATCCATGAGTTGAAGCATGATTCTAGAGCTATGCCATTAATCCCTTCTGGGGCTGTCTCTGTTCTGTTGGCTCTTTTAGGTACTTCGCGTGCAACATGTTGTGTTGTAGATAGACCAGAGAGAAGCCAGATCATGTATCATGTCACCTGCTTGTATATTTGGCCGGCAGTTTGCAGATATCAGAGCACTTGGAGAGGAAGGTGAGGCGTTGTTACCGACATCGACTTATTAGTCTGGTACAAGCGTTCTCACGCTTGATTCACTTGCCCTGCTGGTACAATGAGGACTAACCGCTTGTTCGTCGTCTGAACTACTACGTACTTCACGTTCGCGTTAAAGGGTCCATGTTTATTCTTACACTGTTTCGAGGTTTCCCTTCGTCGCTGCCGACTTGTATTTACGTCGCGTCGTTTGCATGTATTAAAGACCTCCAGTCTCTCCAATACCACTCACCTCACCCTCTCAACAAACCCGACAACTACATGCTCCCTCCCCAACCACAACCATGTCCAGCCAGCCGTCACTTAGGATCATGCTGGTCCCGAACGACTCGGACTACGACTCCGATGACCCTTCGATCGTCTTCCACGAACTAGGTGACGATCCTGGACAGCATGTTCGGCAGGTTGTCGTGGAGCAAGTCGAGTCAGCGCCTAACGGTCTCTGCCAGCATGGCAGAACCATATGTCCGCGTTGCGGTCACGGCTGCCTCAGAATTAAAGTCAGCAACGAGGGTGGTGTTCATCAGTGGTTCAAGGTTTTCGGTGACCTCGAGCCTGACAGCAAAGACCGGCTCTACGCGATACCCGGCAACATCGTGTTCTCGTGGAACAGGGAGGAGGCAGACATAAAGCGCATTATCAAGGACTTGTGCGACGACCCCTACGAGCTTCTCCCGCTAGCTGAGCACTACGGCTGGTTTCCCCGGTTCATACCGCAGTGGGACGAGCAAGTAAAAGGCATCCGCGTCTGGAACCGAGTCGAAAACGTCAGAGGTGTCCGTTTCAAGCCTCCCCCACCCTTCCCGCCCAGTAAAGTTGAGACTGCCTACTGCGACGAGTGCCAACTCACCTGGCTCAAGGGCGAGACCAGCAAGCACCTACACCGTCACCCCATTCACAACACCCTTCGGTACTACGACGCCTCGTCCAAGCTCCTCCACGAGCGCTCACTCGTCATTCACATCGATGCAGTCAAATGGGGCCCCACTCAGTCTGAGGGCATGTTCGGGCTGGGCATCTACTTTGGCGAGGACTCCAAGTACAATCACTGCGAGCCCATGTACCTAGGTCCCGGGGCCAGCAAGCAGAACGCCGAGTATCACGCCGCCCGCCATGCCCTGCGCATCGTCAAAGAGACTATCATCCCAGACTACACTACCATCTTAGATGAATACCGCCGAAAGCTGGCTGGGGACCCTGGTGGCACTTCCTCTTTGGCACCGCTCTTAGAATCTACGACTCTGGATAGTCGGAATGATAAAGCTGACCAGAAAGACGTGTCTACTGAGCCGAAGAAGCAGGGCAAGATCAAGAAGAGGAGTAAGAAGAAGGGACGAGGTGGGAAGAATTCCAATAAGGGCGCTTCTAGAAACGCCACCAAGAACAATACCGACGAGAGCGACGAGGTCACGCCGGCGGCCGACAAGGATGGCACGGAGGAGCAACCCAGTGCTCCAAAAGTATACCATGTCGAGCGCCCCTTCGAAGTCGACACGGCCAATCCCAAGACTCCTGGCAACGCGATACTCAAGCCTCGAAATCCGTATGATGTGACTAGTAACGATTTCCGCGTCATCCTAACCACTGACTCGGGCAACCTTGTCGACACATTCTGCAGCCACGGTACGCGTCCTACGTTCCCACTCCTGTCCCTCCCATCTTTCCTATCAGAACAGCCGATACACCCAAATCCTAAGAGAAAAGAAGAACAATGCCACCTAACCCCCCTCTTCCCTTATCATGTTCTCTTTACCTACCTACCTGCGAGGAACAAAGTGCTAACTCCGCCTCGTGGCGCGCAATCTAGTCAAGAACTGGGACTTTGACGCGGCGACAGACCGATACCGGAAGAAGCCGAGCAAGCGCAAGACCAGGGGCGACCCCGTCAAGAACAGCGAGGTGATCAGCGAGGTCCAGAGCCGCGTCTCCGAGCTGCAGTCGGGGAACCTCGGCGTCGGCCTCGAGGTCGTCTGGTGGCGCGTCCCGAAGCTCGAGAACGCCGCGGCCTTCGCCCTGGCCAAGAAGTACGATTGTGAATAGGTTGGCCTACTACCCGGTTTCTCTCGCGTGTTATACATTCATAGGACTCTCTAGGGTTAGGGACCCTCGCGTGTCCTAGAGGCGGGTACTAGGTTGGTGGTAGAGCAGAATACCTGCTCTTTGCCTTGCTTGGGACGGCAGGCTTCGTTTTCGATAGACTTCGTAGGGATACAGAAAGAAGGGGGACGGCCAATCAACATTTCGAGGCTTCGGCTATACGGCTTAAGAAATGTGTGACATGCAACGCTTTCGGGCCCAGCCACGTCGGCAGGGACAAGTTGGTTCCTTTTGCCAAACACTCGCATTACTGATATAATTGGTAGTTGGAACCTGCAAATGAGTCCTTGAACTTGTGACCGTAACCGACTACCTGCATACTCTAATCTAAAAGACTATGATATTCCCAAGCGGGTGCTTGACCGGTTTCCGCCATGATGGTGATCTAATATACCGCTCTAGTATTCAGTCTTTGTCTATCATGTGAAAGCCCGTGTTACCTAGCCATTTTGGACAATGGGTATTGTATTTATTAGCTTTGTGAAAGACGGCTTGCTGCAGTACTTGAATATGGGCCACCTCGACCACAACAATGTCTTTACTGAAACGGTGGTTGGCCTAGTACAAGCGAGGTAGAGAATTCTGAATTTAGACATTGATTTTCTCCCGTAATACTATAAAGTAGTAACATATGTGTTGCACTCGTAGACTCTGAAATAAAACATCCATCGTCTATAATCGCCCATCCACCTAACTCATACATCTAACAACTAAGCTTAGCTATCAACACTAGCCCAAAAGAAAATCCTTCAAAATGTCTTACAGCAGCAGCAGCGACAGCGAGTCCACATATGCGTCTATCGCATCAGGATCTCAGGCAGAGAC
Source organism: Xylaria sp. JS573 (assembly GCA_000966885.1). Classification (NCBI taxonomy): domain Eukaryota; kingdom Fungi; phylum Ascomycota; class Sordariomycetes; order Xylariales; family Xylariaceae; genus Xylaria; species Xylaria sp. JS573. The sequence goes on along the minus strand of JWIU01000031.1, from coordinate 219,551 downwards.
AACAATTTCCAAAAAGGAGGTCAGTCCCCTCCGTGGTGAGGACATCGTCTTCTCCTCTCCCAACCCAAGCGACGGGCCAGAACAGGGGCCCCGTGCCCGGCATTGCGACGAGTGCTCGCTGACCTGGCTCGACGGCACAGGCTCCGCGTCGAGCGACGACAGCCACCCCTTCCACCGCGACGCGGACGGCGAGAGGACCCTCGTGGCCAACCTCCGGGCCCGCGCCAAGGACGGCGCCTACACCGGCCTCGTCGAGACGGGCTTCGGGCCGGGCTTCGGCGACCTCTCGCTGTACAACGACGAGCTCGCGGTCGCGAACGCGGACGGCGCGCCGGTCGACCCCACGACCCTGTGCCTCCGCGGGGCCAGGCAGCTGCTGGAGACGGTGCGCACGCTCGTGCTGCCGATGTGGCGGGACGACCTCCTGGAACACCTGCGGATCGACCTGGCCAAGGGCGGCAGGGACTCCCCCGCGACCCGCCCCGGCACGTTCCGGCTCGTCGTGCGCGTCTTCTCCGGCGTGGCCCTGTTCCTGGCCCGCCGGCTCGAGGCGATGTGGAAGTGGGATGACGGCGCGTCCGAGTACGTCAGCGACGACCCGGCTGCGTACCCCGTCGATGACGTGCTTTGTCGGGAGCTCCGCCTGTTGGACTGGGAGATCAGGGGCCTGGCCGCGGAGGGCGTCACCGTTCAGTGGCAGCCTGAGTGCGGTGCGGACTTCTGGGGGTAAAAGGAGACGCACACGCCGTGGTAGTCTGGATTGAAGAAGGGTGTGAAACATAATTGGTAAGTAGTCGATAAACTAGCAGTACATGAATCTGCCCATGATACCTTAAACCATAATATTTCTATAATTTTGGATTATTTTAACGCACTAGCTGTCCCTTGAAGTGTCTGGCAGAGATATACTGTACGTTTTTACGTATGACCAACCTAATGGGTTGATCGACTTTCGTGTTTGTTAACCCTTGAACCGTAATTATATTCAAGAAACCTACGGCCCGTATTATTGTAGATTATGCCATTTGCCATTGAACCCGTAGCCGTAGCCCGTAGCCTTATACTTTACTTACAATGAAGTCTACTGCATCCGGTGCAAGGTCAGAGTAGTCGTGGTGCGCATCGGTGATGATTAGCGTCCCCTCGCAGACCAGATCGCCATCGTGGCAGAGAATAAGCGTCTTGCTCGCATCAAAATTCGGTATCCGCTCATCGTCCTGCGCCTTCTGCGTATCCCCGAACGTGACGGTGGCGCTACAGCACCGAGGGTTAGCGATTATTCATTTTACCGGATACTTGCCAGGCGGGGGAACAATCAAGAGTCTGGACTCGTGTAAGGGAGAAAAAGTAAACGAATAAATGGGGGCACCACTCACGCAACGCGATTCCTCACTTCCACCTCCGCGGCCTCGAGCGACCGGTGCACCAGCGCGGCGCCCTGGCTGTATCCCGCGACGACGAGCTGGGCATTAGGACACTCGTGGGCGGCCTGGGTGACCAGGGCGCGCATCGTATCGGCGTCCTCCGGGTCGCAGCCGCCCTCGCGCAGGTTGTCGAGCAGCAGCGCGGGGTACTCGACGCCCTGCGCGGCGACGCGGTCGGATCCCAGCGCGCCCTTGAGCTGGTCGACGGTCTGCGGGCCGGGGTCGTCGCCCTAGATATTTTTTTATCCACCTGTTAGCAAAAAGCCCTATTTAGGTACTTAGGCTAGGAGGAGACGCGGGATATTTTAAACTTACGATGTTGCCGTCCTGCGTGCTGCCGCGCGCGAAGATGAAGATCACGTCCCGGCACCCGCCCTCGAGGAACTCGTTCGCCGTCGTGCCCGCCGACTGCCGGGCCCGGAGGCCGGCGCGGGCGTTCACGGACTTGTTCTTGAGCCTTGCGATGGTGTCCGCCGAGTAGTCCAGCGTCAACGAGCTGGCGGACGAGGAGACTGCCAGCGTGGCGGCGACGAGGGACAGGGAGAGCTTCATCTTGTCGTCTTAGAACGGCGAAGCAACGAGTGAGTGGCCTGGATGGGAGGCTATTGGAGATGGGTCACCCCGGGGGCTCGACTCATAGAGCTGTCGGACCAGGTATCTTATATAGTACAGAGGTCGAGGGCTTCCCGTCTGGAATGCACATCCATCACACCTAGCTGTTTTGTTCGGGGGTGCATTCTTGTTGGTCCGGGATCGTCGCATTCTCATATAACACCAACTTCCCGCCGACTATTGTTTCAGCGAAACCTCACATTTTTGCGAAACTGTTGTCGACCTTCCTATAACGATACACTACCCCGCTGGCGCATCGCGCTGGAATCTTTCCAGAACCCACCAGTAGGCCACGTGCGCCAGAAACCACGGCGAGTATTTCGAAGAAGCATCTTGGCTATCCTAAACAAAGAAGGTCACATAGAGCCAAGGCAGCGTTATGGCCGTTTAGCGCGCGGCAGATGCGTGTTCTCGCCAATCCGGTCCGCCCCGGGCGGACTTGGATCTAGGTACCAATTACCGACGACTTATATGTATGGGCGAGCGTATTACTATGCTCGGCCTCCGCGTCACATCGCTCGGGTTCCGGCCGACTCGATCCCAGCGTTGACCTGCATGAGTATTGCGGTAAGACCTCGATATATCTCCGCTCGAGTCCTCGTTTGGCAGTTGGTAGTGAGGTACAGTGGTGAGGAGAAGTCGACATTGGCATCGGATGCGGGGTATGCAGCAATCCCTGAGTTTCTAATTCGGGGGTCTACTCCGTCTGACAACGACTTCTAGATCGATGGTATAAAGAGCTCGATATAGGTCGGTGGCGAGGTCAAGCACATTGTGGAGATAGGTATAAAATTCGTTTCGGATAGGCAGTAACCTTCCGCTCAGGAATACGCATTGAGCCCAAGGAGAATGTGACTACTATTTGCTAAGCATTCACCCACAAGGCACACGGGATCTTTTGAGAAGATATTTCGTGTAACTCACATCTATCTTATGAAAGGTGATATTGACCAACTGATAGTGTTTCTCCATCTTGTGTGTTCATACCTATCAAACTTCACCCATACGCCGTACGGCCAATGGTAGTTATACACGTTCGGGGTAGAACTCTTTTGGTTTAAAAACTTCACTGCGACAAATGACATTTGCAATATTGTGTCTATGGCCTAGTGAAGCGAAAGTCTCAATGCCTGTCACGTCAGCATTTTATCTGTCGTCATAATGTTGAAATGGTCGACAGGTCTGAGTCAAGGAAAGAGGTCAATCTTGAAGGATTTGAAGAAGATATGCGCGATGTATATCGAATAGGAAACGACTGACTGGGGTGGGAACGACTCTTACCCCTTATTTCTTTGGTTATAGACCCGCTATTACATCACGGTATTCCCACCCCCATCGAATCGACAAATGTAAAACGTGAGTTGTCTCGCATGTTCTGCTCTGTGTTGGTATATAAAGCTAGTAGTCGAGGCGAATACCTACCATTTCCTTTTGCTCATGTCGCACCACTCCGTCCCATTGTTCGATTGTGCTTTGGGGCCGACAGGATGTTGACAGAGAAGATGGGCTACCAAGCCGACGGCGAGAATCCTGGGAGGATCAAATGGCAGCAGTGCAAGAGGAATTGGCAATGGCCCCTCGCTCTACTCTTGAGCCTGGTCGTGATAGGAATCCTGTCATCGGGGCCCTGGGAAAAGACCATAGAGCGTCTCCCGCCCACCGCCCCTTCTAAGATGCTGACCACAAACGAGTCGAACCACGACCACCAGTTCGAGCTGTACCAGCACCTCGGACACCTCTCGCCCTTCTTCGTCCCCTCCACGACGCCCGAATCGCTACGAACGGGCGCACCGCCAGGCTGCACGGTGTCGAGGGCATTCCTCGTGCACCGGCACGGCAGCCGGCACCCGCACGAGGAAGAACTCGCCGTAATCGAGGGCCTATCGTCCTACATCACCGCCAACCGCGCCCTCTTCTCTCACCCACAGGCCGAGCTTCCCGCCGCCTGGTCTTTCCTAGCCGAGGGGACGTGGAACAGCAGCGTCTTCACGACCGACGACCTGACGGCCCCCGGACGCAAGCAGCTCTTCGACCACGGCGTGGGGCTGCGCCTGCGGTACCCGGACCGCCGCGGCCTGTGCGCCGCGCCGGACGTGCTCGCCGGCGACGAGGACCGCGTCGTCGAGTCCGCGCGCTGGTTCCTCGACGGCTACTACGGGGCCGGGTGGGCGGACGGCAAGGCGGCGCGGTTGCGCGTCGTCCCCGAGGACAGCGCCACCGCGTCCTGGATCACCCCACACGAGACCTGTCCGCGGTGGGACGGCCGCTACGGCACGGACGCCGCCGCCGAGTGGGGCGGGGTCTACCTGCCGCCGATCGCCGCGCGCGTCAACGTCGTGCTGCGCGCCGCGTACCCGGGGAAGGGGGGGGATGACAGTGGCGGAGTCAACTTCACCGCGGCTCATGCCCATGGTATGCTGCTCGCCTGCGCGTACGGGACCGCGGCCTATGGCATCGGTGCGTCACCGTGGTGTCCCGTGTTCCTGCCGTCCGAGATCCGCGCCGCCGAGTACGAGTACGACCTGCGGATGCGCGGGTCCGCGGGCCACGGGCTGCCCGGCGACATGGGGGCCGTGCTTGGCGGGCTGCTGGTGCGCAACGTGACGGGGTTCCTGCGGCGGGAAGAAGAGGAGGGTGAGGAGGGTGCGGGTCCGAATCTCTCGCTGAATTTCGGGCATGACAAGACGATTGCGCTCGGATTGACGGCGCTAGGGCTCGCCGCCGACGAGTCGTACCCGTCCACAGGGCCCGTGGATCCCGATCGGGCCTGGAGATCGTCGAGGCAGACACCGTTTGCGTCGAACATGCTGTGGAAGCTGCTGGAGTGCGGTGGTAGAGAGGACAGGAGGATCCAGCTCGAGCTAAACGAGGCCAATTTCGATCTGAGACCAACGGGTTGCGACAGTGACGAGTACGGTTCGTGCAGGTTCGAGGACTTTCTGAACACGCCGAAGGTCCAGGAGGCGCTTAACTCTACGCATGGCGACGAGCGATGGACGTCCGTTTGTGGAAGCTAGAGGCCATCCAGCTTTCTCTTCGGGTAGAACCCAAATAGTGTTGGGTATATCTGGGTTACTCAAGATTACCCGTGAGTAGTATTAGGTTACCCGTGGGTAGTCCATGTACAGCCCTACGAGGCTAACCATTGGTATCTGGTAAACCTTCAAGCGAGGAAACAATGCGGATGTCTTTTAGGGGCTTGAGTTGAAGCACGGATTTCCTGGGGTGGAATATGGCGAGACATATTGCGTACTGTCACGCCCGTACTGTACCGAATATGTGATCAGATGGTCCCAGATGTTCTGGACTGAGCATGAGAAGGGGAATAAAAGCGAGATACTAATATATTTTGATGCGATTGACGACATACGAATGCGAATAAGGTCTGAAATATAATCCAGACATGGTTACCTTAGGATGTAAGAATAGAACGCTACTTATTTCGACTGGATATCGCCTTCTCCGAAGCCTGGAACATTTGCAATAGTACTGTGAGTGAGCTGTCGTCTTCTTTGATAACATTGGACTTGGATGGAATGGTTATCCGCGGCGTTAACTTGTACACCGCCAAGTTTACATCCAACGAGTTGGACAATCACAAATTATATGTGTTAATAAGATCCGGCAATATTATAAACGAGGCTTCAGGGTCAGAACACATTTCACTGGAAGGAGGGGCAGGCTCTTATACAGAGCTGCGCCAGTAACACAGAGAATGAGAGGAAACGCCTCGGTCTGATGTTGAAGGGTGATGGGACCTCGTTTTGTAATATCAGCAAATGCTCTAGATCGGGCCGTCTCGTTTTAGAGTTCCAATTTCGGTCTGAAGGCTCCTGGGCACCATCCTGGCAATATAGGTATTAGTGGTAGCCACGCCCATCCAGTCGCCACACAACAACACAGATAATGAAAACAGCTGGTGACAGAGATATCTCAGGGGCTCATATTTAGACAGGATCGTCCCGTGTGGAGCGTGGGAGGATGTTTATAGGGTCTTAATAATACCCAATTTAACGTCGAAAGAAGGGTGGTCATCGGGATACATCCTCGCGTGACTAATCAATGCGCCATCCCGAAGGCATATGAGGTAAGGTTCACTTTATTGTCGGCCTGACCGCCGACGGAGAAGATTAGAGAGAATAAGTGCGTAACATAAACTTTAATATACCTGCTCACCCCTTTTAGGGATCTCCTTTAGGGGATGACAAAGGTAGATCGTCACAGGATTCAGGATATGGCAGCTAGGATCTAGGTTGTCGCGCTCGCAGAGTAGAAAGAGCACCTAGATCATCCGCATGGGGGCAGGAAACTCAAAATATCTTTTACGTTATATGTATAAACATTCTTGTCCCATTCAACCGTCGCCTCCAGGACTCTCAACAGTGTGACATTGGCCATTTAGCCGTCCTACCAGGCACGTCGTACTAGACGCCTCCATCGGCTATTCGTGCAATGCCAGACCTCATTCGCTCTGCCGTGACCTCGCCAAGGCCTCGCATCGGCTCTTATATGAAAGGGGCATGAACCCACTGGAAGAGCACGGCTACTGCATCGCAGTTGACAACGGTCAGTGTTTCCAGCGTCGACGCGGCCGTGAGGGTATTCTGCAATATTACCTATCGTACTTACCGGCGTCTGGACTCTCGCATCTACCTATCTCGCTCTCTGGCCTTGAAACCCCTACCCTTCGGGGTGTCTGTCGACGAGCTGATATTTACCTCACATGCCTCATACCACCGTTACACCGGCCCATAGGATGCCATCCGCCCTCACTACGACGGCTGCCGAGACCTCGGTTTTGCCGGAGTGCTTGGCCGCAGCGCGGCTGGCCAAGCTGGAACCTGCTCACCTCAAGACGGCATCACAGATCTTAAATATCCTCTCTAGGTATATGTTGAGAAAGGGGGCGGCTCCGACAAAGGGCCACGAAGGTGACCTGAAGTTCCTGGCCCAGATCTACTCCAAGGTGATATCCAGGGAGGCTATCCTTATGTGCCTTCCTGCGTTTCCCTTCAAATCACCCAACACAAAGTCGAAGGTCCTAGGTCGGCTCCCGGATAAGGCAGAGGCGGTCGCATTAGCACATCTCAATGGGCTATGTGCGGCAATAGGGGATGTCTATTCTCCCGGTGCGAAGCTGATGATCATCTCCGACGGGTTAGTCTACAACGGTATGTATGACCGACCCTCGCACCTCTACCTACTCGCGGCTAACAACGGCAGACCTCCTCGGTGTCCCTGACAAAGACGTGTGGGCTTACGGCGAGCACCTGCGCGCGCTGCGGACGCGGGAGGGGCTCGCGCACATCGAGTTCTGCCGGCTGAAGGACCTGGTGCGGATCGACGTGCCGGATGAGCTGGACGAGATCCGCTACGTGGCCAATGCGACCAACTTCCGGCACGCGCTGCTGACGCAGTTTGGCCCGGGGCCCGAGTACGACGTCGCGCTGCGCATCTCCGAGGACGAGGACACGTGCCTGACCTACCGCGGCTACATCCGCTTCCTCGAGACCGACCTGCAGCACGTCTACCCCGTCGGCGAGGGCCGCAGCAAGAAGAAGTACAAGAAGGGCGTCGAGTACATCGCGAAGCAGATGCTCACGCGGGGCGACGTAGGCTCCCCCTCTTCCTCCTCATGCACGACCCAGCGCGAGATATTCGGCTACGAGTTTATTGTATTCTGACAAGTTGTTGAACTTCCAGGCTTTCGCGCGCGCAGTCCGCGAGACTTTCTCTGACCGCCTCAGACTATCGATCCATCCGTCAACCGGCGAGACCAAGCTCTCGGTAAGCCTCCTGCCAACGGACACAGCATTCACAACGCCCTGGCACTGCACGATTGCATTCCGGGCGGATGGTTCTGTAACCACGGGACACCGGTCGGAGTTTGAGGGGAACGATGAGTTTGAGCTTGTGTACGAGAAGAACAGACCCAGCTTTTTCCGCGAGAGAGCGTGCTTATCGTCTTCCGCCGAAGAAGAATAAGACAGAGGTTACAAGTGAGAGATAAGCCCTGAGGAATTCATAGTCGAAATCTTGGTCAGGTCAGAGGTCAAATATCGCATGCATGAATTCCGTTCTAGACGCGACTCGCGCATTTCAATAACCATTATGTATGAAGGAAAAGGACGTATCGGAAGAGACATCGGTGGTCCGTGAAGGACAAGGGGAAATCCATACTACGCCATATTTGCTGATTAATTCTTGGGGCAAGACGATTAGGACATGAGTAGGAATGGAGTAGACGACGGCCATGCCTATTAGGAAAGATATCTTGTTCTCAATATTGGTGTTTGCTCAATACCCGGGCTTGTTATATGGCTAGATGTGATCACCTGGGCGTGCTCTTTAGTCAAGTGTCTTTCTTAATATCTTGAGACTGAAAGCTCAATTCCATTACGTGATATCGCTTTGTGGGACTTATGTAGTCTTTTATACTTGATAGGTATGAATGTCCAACCCAGACAAGCGACCTTAACCCCCCGATTGTCTTTGAGAAAGACCATCTCATTTTCCTTTTCCCTTTTCACCCCTCGCAGGACTCCGACTCTACTAGGAGAAGAATATTGTACAATTCTATTTTGTCTATTCTAAATACCCATCTAAAAGCGCCTGCATTATAATTAGTTTTTATACGCCGCCCTTCTCTGGGGACACTTAGAAGAGGATCCTAAGACCCCACCCGGCAGATACGCCCCTAGCAACGATAAATGCCAACAGAGCGGCTCCATATAGACACCCAGCGAATATGATTAATCCATCGTACGAACCTCCTTGTGACTGGATGATCGCGCCCGCGATGGGAATACCGATCAAAGCACCAAAGCTCGCGATGAAGAACGCAGTACCGCTGCGCTTCCCGTAGTCCTCGGTCTTGCACACCTTGCCGATGCAGACCGGGGTGAGGCTGATGGCCGCGCCGGACCAGAACCCGAACAGCGGCGCGAAGGCCGTGATGGCGGCCTCGCTCGTGCCGGCCGACAGCCAGAGCGCCAGGATGAAGACGGTGCAGGTGAGCGCGGTCGCGCACATGGTGTTGAAGACGCCGAAGCGGTCGGCGACCCACCCCGGCAGGGCGCGGCCGGGGACGGCCCCCGCGTTGAGCAGCGCGTTCATGAGATAGGCGCGCTCGGTGCCGATCCCCGCCCACAGCGCGTACGACACCACGTAGGTGTAGGGGACGAAGACGGCGAACTCGACGAGGAAGACGGCGAAGGTGGTGGTGGCAAAATTTACATCGCGTATCAGCGCCCCGAAGTCGACGGATGCCCCCGCGCGCTTGTTCGGCGGCAGGCGCTTGCGCAGCAGCAGGCACGCCGCGCCGCCCAGCGCCGCGCAGATGAACCCCACGATGCGCACCGCCCACCCGAACCCTACGCGCGGCGCCGCGTACAGGATGATGAGCGGGTACGCGATGCCGCCGATGCCGCCCGCCGTGCAAGCGATCCCCGTCGCCAGCGCCCGCCGCTTGTGGAACCAGTGCCCGATCGCCGCGATGCTCGGGTTGAACAGCAGAGACGCCGAGATGCCGCCCAGCACACCGAACGAGAGCAGGTACTGGTAGAATTCTGAAAGAAAGACACGCATCATCGGTAAGTATCCTCCTCGGCAGGGGCTTGGGGGAGAAAAGGGGGTTAGTTCAGTGGTCGTCACCTACCATGTGAGACGCTGAAGAGGAACACGGCCGCGACGATCCCGATGACCCCCGGGACGATGAGGAAATGGGCGTGGTGCGCGTCGAATATAGGGCCTCGAAAATATCAGTAAGTATTTGCGTCCCTCTGTGGTTTTGGGATGTCTCTTACCGGTCTGCGCGCCGAAGAAGTACAGGCAAAACGCGTAGACGCTAAAGATCCACCCTATCGTGGACTCGGGGACGTCGGGGAGCTCGTTCTTGGAGATCCAAGCCTGGAGGATGGCGAGGGTGTTCAGGAGGCCCATGGCCGGCATCATGGCACACCAGGAACCGAGAACAACCAGCCATGCTTCTAAGCCGCCTTCTGGGTACGGCGAAGTATCCTCATCTGAGTCGAAGTTCTCTGCGCCACAAGGTAAGTTTTCGACGACATAGTAGTCGGTGGGGAACAACGTACCCTCGATGGTCGTCGGCCCCCTGCCGTTGGACTCAAGCTCGGAATCGTTAACCGCCATCTTGACACTGCCTTGACGATTAGGGTCCAATGCATCCTGAAGGGTAAAGGAATCGGCTTCCTTTTCAACATATTTGATAAGATAGCGAACAATCATTAGATCGTTGCCATGAGGCTAGAAAAGCGGGCTCGGATACGGTAGTCCCGGCGAGGTCCATTGAAGTGCGGAATCACCTCATGGACTAAGGAGCTAGTTCGTGGAATAGTTTTCAAGTCGGTGTACGCTACAGGACAAAAGTGGCCGGATCTGGGGAAAGATCCCCAAAGGACTTCAATCTACTACCGATACAGTTCGACTAACGTCAAGAGCCTGAAATAAGCATATTCCTGCCGAGTGTTACGATCCTAGATGCCATCTGCCGCTCCAACGTGAACAGGTAGTTTCTGTATCTGTCTTGACATCCGCCTGACTACAGATCCAAAATGTAAATAGAATTTTACAGCGGGCGTGATCCCCATAATTGTTCGGATACAGGAATTGAAGGAACACGCCATTCGGTTCTAAAGTGTCCGGGAATAGTAGGCTCCAGCTATACTGAACGGGCCACTTATCACCATAAACGCTTGTCTTGGCACGTAACCTCAGAACATGCTTGGCACAGTGCAATGAGCTTGACTTGCCAATTTGTAAGTGGGCAACATATTATTAGAAGCCAGTCAGAGCCGCCTAGAACCTTGGAAGATAACATGGCGACAACCAAGCAGCCAGGAAAGATCTTCACGGGAGTCAAACGAATACGGTATCGCCATAACCTCCCCAGAGGTCACAGGAAAGGAAATTGGGTCGTCTTAGAAAGTCGAGATAGAAAACGCCCAACGTATCGACGAAGCCCAATTCTACTGTCCCATGAGGATAACAATGTGTAAGAATTTAGTGTAGAAATGAAGTCGTAAGATAAGGCTGGAAACCCTTGGAAATCTTTGGGCCCGGAGACTTAAGACAAATCTCCGATAGTTCGGAAACTTCCATAAGGCTTTTATACGGGGCTCTCGCGTAGATTGCACCATTATTTCACATCTAAGACTGTATCATTACTTCATCGCAGGCCTCAATGCCCTCATATTTCATCCTGATGGCTTATGTAGACACCAAGCGTAATGAGGCATGTCCCCTCAAAACGGATCAACTTCCCATGTTCTCGTGAATCTTATTGGACTAAGTGAAGATAACACTTAATAATACGCCCCAGACACGCGGATATATATGGGTAGCAGGTACTCAAATTCTATGCAATTATGACACTTATATGATCTAACGTTATGACTTGCGTCTACTATTCTCACAAACTGACAAGCATATCGTTTACACTGGCAAATAGACCAGGAAGTTTTGGGAAGACGGGTTATATAGCGGAAAGCAAGATCTAGGAATTGAGTCAGATAAATAGCGTTGATACTGCTATACACTGCTTAATTGCTGCTCTTGTTAAAATGTTGGGCAGCTTCCGAGATACTCGCTATGCCATCTTTCAGGCGTGAAGAGGATAGTATGTCTTAACTAGATCCTACCTCCGCTCCGCTAGTTGAACTGTATGAGTAGTCATTTAACCCTGCCAACATAATTCCTCTTTATAAGTATGCTAAAAGCTTCTTACATGGTAAACATAGAGAGGAGCCTCCTAGCGTAGCTGTATCAGGGGTAACTTTCGCTCTCGTTCTAGTGGGATTCTGTTAGGGAAGTACAGAATAGGCATGAATGATCCTGCAGAGGTGCATGTCTTGTCTTGTGTTCTTGATGGGCGTGCTCTGTTCTTAACTAACACTTTTGGCTATTGATGGTCTAAGTGGGGCTTGATCCCGATCGCGGAGTGGGAGAAAAATATATGTCGTCTGAGATGTCTTAAGGGTCGACATAGCACGCAAGCCGATTTCTACAGTTACATAAGTAGACTTTTACAGAGACGCATAACAACGACCTTCTGTCATTAATTGACAAGTCTAAGCCCATTCCACTAGCGAAGGTATGTCATATGAGTATAATCCTGTTCAGTAATGACATGGTCACTCAATCTAGGATAAGAACGGGTCTAAATAGCCGGAACACTTCTATTACCAGAGACTCTAACTTTCAGGGAAATGGTCTATCAGGTATACAAAGCCATCAACCCCAACTTCCCGCTCACGACCCGTATCTATGCTTCAATGCTACTTCATACATCAGTGGCAGTGTTGTTTCCAACACCTACCGACCCCACTATCGGCTGTCGGCAAACTACCAGGTAAGCCCACGCGGCAAACTAACAATTTAGACCGGCATAGGTAGCCAGATCACCTCCACACTAAGCGCAACCGGCCCCTGAAAACTTCACCAGGTCCCGTCAACGACGACAGGGCGTAAGGAGCGGGGCGCCCAAATTGGACATCGAATGACGATGGCTTCTTATTAATAAGATGGACTGGTGGCGCTGGGAAAGAGAACCCCTTCTCTTTGGAACCAAAACCCCTACCTAACCTCAACCGAGCACATCTCCCGTATCCCGCCATGGCCGATTCCCGCCGACCGGTACACTTCAACCCGGATGCCAGGTCCTGGACGAGCCCGCCGACCGAGTTCGCCGGCCTGGTCACGGCGTTCCACCAGCGGCTGCCGGAGTACCGACCTACACGACTCGCGAGCCTCGACACCGTAGCGCGCGAGGCCGGCGTCGGCCGTGTGCTGCTGAAGGACGAGAGCGGGCGGCTCGGGCTGCCGTCGTTCAAGATCCTCGGCGCCTCGTGGGGGACCTTCCGCGCGGTCGTCGACGCACTTGACCTACCCCTGGACGGCGACGACGCGGCGGACCTCGCCGTCGTCAAGGGCCACCTCGCCGTGCGCCCGATACCGCTGTACGCGGCGACCGACGGCAACCACGGGCGCGCGGTCGCGCGCATGGGGTGCGAGATCCTCGGCGTGCCCGTCGAGGTCCGCGTCCCCGCGCGCATGGACCCGGCCACCGCCAACCGCATCCGCGCCGAGGGCGCCACCGTCGTCGTCTCGCGCGGCAGCTACGACGACGCGGTCGCCGAGGCGCGAGAGGCCGCGCGGCGGGGCGGGGGGCTCCTGATCCAGGACTTTGCGTTTGGTGGTTATGAGGAAATCCCGAAGGTTTGGCTCCCCTGTATCTCCCTGGAAGTAGTAAAACTGGCCGTGCTTAATAACTAACCCGCATCCTATTAGTGGATCGTGGATGGGTACCAGACGATGCTGCGCGAGATCGACAACGAGCTCGGGGACGTCCAGCCGACCCTGGTGATTGCGCCGGTCGGTGTGGGCTCCTTCGCGCACGCCGTGGTAGCGCATTACAAGAACAAAAAGCGGAACACGGCCGTCTTAACCGTGGAGCCCGACACCGCGGCCTGTCTATGGAAGAGCTTGCGGCGGGGAGAACCTCGCGCCGAGGACACGACGTTTACCACCATGGCCGGCCTGGACTGCGGGACCGTCTCGTCGATCTCGTGGCCGCTTCTCCGATCCGGCGTAGATGCGAGCATGAGCGTCTCCGACTACGAGGCTCATGTGGCTTCCGTCAATCTGGAAAAGCTGGGCGTCTCTTCGGGCCCCTGTGGTGCTGCACCCTTGGCGGCGCTGCGTCGACTGGATGCCGCGCAAAAGGAGAAGCTAGGTCTAGATCAGAACTCGGTGGTCGTCTTGCTCAGCACCGAGGGCGCCAGGGACTATGAGGTCCCCCGCGATGTCTCGATAGACGACCCCGTTACCCTGACTCAGAGCCTAGTCCAGATCAACTCTGCGAGCCCTACGTTAGGATCGAAACCGGGACCGGGCGAGACATCCATTGCCCGATATATCACGGCGTGGTTAGAACATCGCGACATCGAAACCCACTGGATCGAGCCGACGAAGGGGCGGCCTTCGGTTGTGGCAGTGGCGCGAGGCTCCGGCGGGGGCAAGAGCCTCATGTTCAACGGACATATTGATACAGTGACACTCGTCGGGTACGACGGCGACCCGCTCAGCGGAGAAATCAAGGATGGAAAACTGTACGGCCGCGGAGCGGCGGACATGAAAGGTGGCGTAGCTGCCGCCCTGGTCGCCCTCGCCAATGCCAAGAAGCTGGGCCTTCGGGGAGACGTCATCTTCGCCGGCGTGGCGGACGAGGAAGCTGAGAGCATCGGCACGGAACAGATACTGCAGGCGGGCTGGCGAGCCGACGCCGCTATCGTGAACGAGCCCACCGACCTGAGCATAGTTCACACGCACAAGGGCTTCGTATGGCTCGAGGTCGACGTGCACGGGGTCGCTGCGCACGGCTCGCGCGCCGACCTCGGTGTCGACGCCATCGTCAAGGCGGGCTACTTCCTGGTAGAGCTGGACAGATACGCGCAGCAGCTCAAGGAATCTACGGGCAACTCCGACGCCGGACCGCCCAGCATCCACGCGTCGACCGTCAAGGGCGGCGAGGAGGCGTCCTCTTACCCGGCTCTCTGCACGATAGCGCTAGAGCGGCGCACCGTGGCCGGCGAAACCCGCGAGACGGTGAAGGCGGAGGTGCGGGCGTTGCTAGAGAAGGTCTTGGGGGCCGTCCCGGACTTCCGGTTCGACCTGCGGGTGACCTTCGACCGGCCTCCCTTCTCGATCCCCCTCGAGCACCCCTTCGCCGCGCTCGTGCGCGACGTGGTCGGCCAGACCCTCGGCGGCGGCCAGCCCACGCTGTGCGGGGTGCCCTTCTGGACTGACTGCGCCCTGCTCGCGGACGCAGGTATCCCGGCGCTGCTCTGGGGACCGCGCGGTGAAGGCTTGCACGCTAAGGAGGAGTGCGTCGAGGTCGACTCCGTGAGACAGGTGGCTGCTGCGCTGACGAATGTCGCGGCCCGGTTCTGTAAATAAGCAAGTAGGCATCATAAAACAGAGAAACCCTCAAAAAATCACATCATCGGAAAGTTCCCTTGAACAATTGTTGGTAGTCCGGAGCTTCTCTAAGCTCCCCTACGGCGTAGTTGAATTGTCCGTCTTCATCACACAGTAAACCACAAACCTATTGGTTACTCTTTCACCGAAATCTTCCTCTCCCTTGTATCGCCCGCCCTCTTGTTCACAACTGAATCGATCATCACCTTCGCGCCCAGGACTTACCTAACTCCTTTTCCTGGAGCGGCTGGTAAATAAATATTGAATAGCAGTCACGACCAAACTGGGTTCCAACAGCATTCCCAAAACAATAGATAACTGAAAGCACATCATGACTCTTGAAGAATTTATCAAACTTGGGCCCAACGTCTTTCTGTACGTCCCACTGGAACCCGAAATTAGACAGCTAGTTGTGTTGTGCACATGGCTGGGTGTTGCTGATAAACACATCGCCAAATACGCGGACATCCACCGCAAGATCGCCCCCAATGCGAGCATCCTCCTACTCAAATCCTATGTAAGGAGCTTGATGAGCTCTTACTCGAGACAAGAAAGCGCCATGAAGCCGGCCGAGCACGCGGTCTGTCGTGTCTTGGCCAAGTGTGGCTATATCCAGTCCGGCGGTGGCAGTAGATCTAGGAACTCGCGCACCAAGCCCCGGATTCTCTTCCATATAGGTAATGTCGAATGGTAGAATCAACTCAGCGACCAACTTGCTAGCCATCCTCGAACGAAGACTGAAGAGGCCTCTACTACTATTCGGGTTGCTATGCGACAGCGTCCCCACCGGCGCTTCCTACATGAAAGCATATCGGGCTTTCATGTATTCTTTCCCGGGTGGCTTTCCTCTGAATTTGGTGGCCTCGGCGCTTGTCCGCATGCTACTATCTCTCCTCTATTTATGCATGGCCATGGGCCGATGTGAGGCTCCTGAAGACTATTCGCGCAGGTCTATCTTAGACGAGAGGCTCGTCAATAGCAAGAGGATATGCTACATCGCGTCCAAGTCCGACAAATTGATTGACTGGAGGGATGTCTCATCCCATGCAGAGCAAGCTCGGAAGAAGGGCTGGGAGGTAAAGGAGTTCATGTTTGACGACACTCCGCCCTGCAATCACATTAGCAATCATGAGACTGTCTACCTCGATACTGTTACTGACCTATGGGAAGGTAGCAAGTTATGCAGCCCTTAGTTAGGCCCAAGAAAAGTCGCAGGAAATAGTGTCGGAAACTGGAAGTGTTGTAAGACGCAGGTATGAGTAGTATGGTTATTGTATTAGGTGAAGTATTGTCTAGGAGTAGTATGTGTGTGGGAGGGGTACCTCCTTCATATATAGCCACAGGGTGTGGGTCGTAGGTACCAGCCACCTGAATTCCAACAGGAAGCTAGCTAGGGCAACTTTTGGGTGATGTAACTCACTGTTAACAAGAACTCAATGAAACGCAACACAATACTCACTAGTTGTTATGGGCATTCCAATGTTTCAAGCAATTGACTATACTTTGTGTCCAGGGCAAGATAGCTTAAAGCAACCTATCATCTATTTTTCAAGGTCAATACGCATTTCCTGTTATGGTCCCATTAATCGTATCTCGTATTTTCAGTTCTTGAGTGATATAATCCCAGATAGTAAACGACTCCAGGGTTGACTTAGAGATAGATACGGTAATATATGCTTCTAGGATAACGACACACTTAGCACATCTATATGTATATTCCACGGTTTCATTCATGGCTATTAAGGCAAAATAATCCTTAACTCCGGTTCGCTTAAAACTGACGTGATTATATACTCTATGAAAAAGTGCAAGAAATCAGACTGGTCCACTCGTATTGCACATCCTTGTTGTATTATCCGGCACTGTCGTGTCGAACACATAGTGAGATGGAGTTCCAACACACGTGTTAGGCCCGGGTTTCTTCAGCGCCCCCAAGCGGGAGCTTGGGCACTGTGGTGGACTTGGAAGATACCGAAGGACAGGGGAGTGAAGGTGAACTTCGGGCGGTCACCAGGTCACACCACGATTCCACAGTGTTCAGGACACCAAATGATGGACTTGCCGGCTCACCGTATTCCGAGGCAAACGAAGTATGAGTTTTGTTTATTTCTTACTCTATTTCCCCCCTCTTTCCATGCCAAGGATTTCGCTGGCGGCTTGTTTAGCTATGTAGAGTAGATTATGTATTAGTAGGTTATGTATTTCTGGGAGATTGCTTTGTCCGCCGTACTATCTTTAGGGTTGCCGTTTTTAGAACACCGTGTGCCATAACCGCCAATATAGGTATCTCGCCCTCATTCCAGGAATTTTGCTGCCGGGTTTTCAGCGACTGGGGGCAGCGTTGTGCCTCCTAGCCACCTGACAGACGACATCCAAAGACCAAATCTCTGGAGAAAACATCGCTAGAGCATCGGAGGCGGCTGGTTATACAGTAGGCAACCCTCCGTGTCGAAGGGAGAGGAGCAACTTTAGATAGGTAGCTTAAGAGAGAGCGTGATCTTTCACTCCGCGGCGACAGCCGTGATGGCATTGGCGATATCCTTGGCGATGAGCCCAGTATGGAGCGCGTACGTCTCCGCGACGTCGAACCTGCACACGTGGGGCGCGGCGGTCACAGCACCGGCAACGTTGGTGATGGCGACACCCAGGGCGGCTACGACGGGCGACACGGAGGCCGCGGGCGTGGCGAGGACGACGGTGCGCAGGCAGGCGTAGACGGTGGAGAGGGCGTCGAGGGCGGGGCGGCGGGACACGACCGGCACGGCGTCGACGGCGCGGATGAAGCGCGCGTACGCGCTGACGTACTCCCGCCCCGGCAGGCGCGGGTCGTCGTCGTAGAACGGCCGCTCGGCGATGTCGGAGACGGCGGAGGCCACCGACGACGCGAAAGCGACGCCGGCGAGCCCCGGGACCTCGGCCACGGCCTTGGCTACCGTGGTGATGGCCTGTGATACGGCACCTGTCACACCCCAAGTCTCGCGCAGCGGCACCGCGACGGCGGCGCTGCTGAGGGCCGTGGTTATGGCCATGATATTGCCGGCCGGCGTGCCGTAGGTGGCCAGGTTGTGGTATGGCGGCGGATCTGCATCGGGGTTTGCATTAGGCGATATAGGGAAGGAGGTTGGGTTCCGTTCAGGGGAGATGTGGGTGCAGGATGTGTCCGTCAAAATGTTCTGGAAAGGTGCGGCTCCATGTTGCCCTATCTTGCGTCTTAGCCAGGCTCGGAGTCGCTGTATGGCTCGGGCCATCTTTGGTTGCGTATCTTATTATTTATATGCTCGGCTGGTTCAGGGTCTTTAGTGTACCACAAGCCGTGCGATGACCAAGTGGAAACAGAAAGATATCGCAAAGGCGTGGCCGAGTATTGATCGAATACTGGTGTTGGTATTCACTCTGCTGTGTAGAACTTAGACAGCCAGAATGGTGTTGCATGTGGGTATACACTTTCCACGAACCGCACTGGCTGCGAAACCGCCATGTTCGATTAAGAAGATTATTGCAGCCATGCCTCCAGTGAATTTACATTGTGTTGGATAGAGTTTTGGTGTACTTGATGGACAATGGACAAACAATCATGATTCCCCCATTGTTTTGTTCCGCCCATTGTATTCCGAGTTTGCGTCGCAAAGCTCAGACACAAAACTGAGCATTGTGACTGGAAGGTATAGGATACCTGGGTACAATAGTCGGTGCCATCCTGCCGGTAATCATAGGTACGTCACCTTATGTGAAAGCCAAACAGAATTCAGATCCTTCTGACAAACATATTTGCGAACTTGGGGAGTATTCATATCTGCGTGCCTGCGAATTTGCAGGTATTCAGTTCCATGTGTAGTTTCCCTTCCTCAACTGTGTACCTATATAAGACCACTTCAAGAAGGAGGAGCGCCTTCGTCTGAATGCTCGGCATCTCATCTCATCACTCCGGAGTGTAGTGCACCCGGTCGGATTCTGGAACGTGAGACTGCCAAATACATATAGACATATATATTTCGGGTCAGCACCTACTTAGTGTGGCTTATTCCCATTATCGGTGGTCCATCTGCTAGCTAATGCGATTACTGAAATGCCGAGTCGGAGGAGATTATATAACCACGTCTTCCTGATTCCGCAGGTATCTTGGTCATGTTTCGTCTACTATGCTGGTAGGCCCAAAGGACAACCTATTTTAGGGATGCGGTTAAAAAGAAGTATGGTGAGGCATCATAGCGAGGCGTAATATCTGTTAACTCGGCCTCGGGCTTTTCGGGAATGTCTAACTCAAAAGAGGATGCCCCCGGGAGAATAGAAAGATATAACGTAAGACGGCCTAGCAAGGAAGTCATATGGCCGGGGCTCCTAACGCGGTTATTGTTGCCTATAAGTATGCTTTGTATGGATCCTACTACCCCAGTTGCCCAGTGACACGATTTCCCCAGGGGTATTTCGAGGCGACTAGGTTCATTTATAGAATCGTGTCCCATCTGCGGAACTTTGTCTTTCGTAGATGTTTAGAAATCTGTACACCATCCCGATCCCACTGAAGGCTTCAAACGTAATCCTTCCTGTCTTCTCCAAGCGAGGCGTTCGGAAGCTTACTGCGGCAAATTAGGTACTGCTCCATACCAGCATTGAATCCACCGTCCTCAGAGATCAGATCTTGTCGTAGCAGAGATTGAGTTTGTACAACAACCCGCCAAGGGGCCGGGATGGTGGCGCGTTCCCATGATCAATGTGCAGCACACCCCGTTTGATAAGAAATTACACGGCAAAGCCATCCGATCTTCGAGTATTGGAGTATTCAAGGTTGCGAAACTGTTTGTCAAGGCAAACGTCGCCATGATACAAACACTGCTACTAACAATAGCACCTGGCACATGCTAATCAGCGCTAGCTACCACTGCAACCTCTGCTCCCTTGGGTGGAACATTCCAACCCTTCGGCCCCGTGCGCCTGGGCGTATTCAACAGGCGTAAGTGCTGCGACGTTGGTTACGTTGCCGGGTTATCTCTACTACGTACACCCATACTGCCATACTGGTCCATATGGACTGGCCTACTACGTACAGTCTGTACTGGCCGACAGATATGTGAGTGGATTCAAAGGGAGGGAGGAGCCAGCCGGTTGCCTGGGTCGAGATTGGCGTGTGGATCGACAGATCACCACGTAGCGTCGCACTATCCTCTCGGCAGGGTTCCTTTTCTCTCGCCAAAATGGAACCTGGGATCCGACGACAGCCATCGGAAAAGGAAGCTTCGTATGAAGCGCCGAAAAGGCGAATGATCCTCTTTGGCGCTGCTTGATTAGGAAAACAAGGGCGACCAGAGTCAGAGGCGTCAACCAGGAAAGCAAAGCCATCCATCCATACCCAGGCTGCTAGGTACATGCGAGCTGGCGATGCAGCTGCAAGCTGCTGCGATGGCACGCTCCTGAGCAACAACTTGGACATGATCGGTGGACAGACCATCGTGCGAACCAATCACAAAACCATCGGGGGCCGGCAATCTTGAAACAGATCCTCTGCAAGGGTCTTCAGCCGAACGCGGGATCCCTGTCGGGACTGACAGGACTGAGGTCTTCAGATGGATGCGTAAGCGAGGGCGGATCAAAGCTAATCCAGCTTGACAGGCCAAACTACAGAGGGAGGACTGTACCCATGAAGGTAACGTGTGTGTCTATTTGTACCGCAGCAGGCTGCTAGGCTGTTGGGTACCCAGGCATGGAATGCTTAGGGGCTGGACTCCCTCGATGGCACCCTCGGATCGGCCCTCTGATTGGCGGCTGCCTCTCACCATCGCGCGTGTTTCGAAACACTGAGGAGGCCCATGGTGGTGCCCGAGTTCGTTTCAAGTTGAGCCAACCATCGAACGGCGTCCTGCCCATCCCTCTCCCTTTCCCGCCATCCCTGCATACGCCCTGCCCAAACGGCTCGATTGCGGGCAAGGCTCATTCGATGTCGGCCAGGATCCATGAGATGATGGTCGTCGGGTGCGTCGGGGCCACGGACGCCACGACGACCATGGGCGAACATGGGCGAACACGGGCCACGAACACGGGGTTTGTTGGATGCAATATATCACAACCTACGTAGCCGCATGCAGCCGATTCCGAGTGATCGATCCCCAACCTATTCGAGCCTGAGCTGGCACCTCCCCCGTTCTTCCATATTATCATCAATACCATCATTTTGCCTTCGACCTGGACCTGATCGGCTGGACCTTTTTGATCCTACCCTGTATTACTAACATCACATTAATTGAGCAAAACAAAAGGCATTGCACCGCGTCAATCGCGACAGTACCAGCTAAGATGGATCAGCCGTCCAGGATCCTTGCCCAGGCGAGAGAACACCTCGAGGCTCTCAAGCAGTCCGGGCTCAGCCGTGACACCCTTCTAGCATTATGGGAGGAGGAACCACAGACACAGTCAAAGCAGCACCGGCGGAATACATCAGCTGGAGGTACGAGAACGCACCGCCGGTCTTTAGGCCGCCAAGTCATTAACAAACCGTTATAGTTCCGACGACGGTTCAGGCCCAGGCCGTCCCCAACTTTAGCCGCCGAGATATCAACACCGCCGCCTTCAACCCTCCGCCGCCCTACCGATCATCGGTCGCGTCCACGTCCAGCTCCTCGAGCCAGGAGAGTGTCTTCTCTTCGGCCTCGGCGCGAAGCTCGGTCTCGTCGACGACGAACCCCCCGGCCGAGGCGAAGTTCTGGTGCACGTCCTGCGACAAGACGTTCAAGCGGAAGTTCGACTGGAAGCGTCACGAGGAGGAGTTCCACGAGCGGTCGCGCAAGTACCCGTGCCCCAACTGCAACCAGAGCTTCTGGGGCCCGAACACGTTCAACCAGCACCACAAGTCGGCGCACGGGTGCAAGACGTGCCCGCACGCCGAGTCGGTCGTCAAGCACATGCCCAAGCGGCGGGCCTGGGGCTGCGGCTTCTGCGCGGCCATGCACTCCAAGTTCGAGAAGCACATCGACCACGTGGCGGCGCACTTCGAGTCCGGCGGCACCAAGCAGGCCTGGCTGCACTCCAACGTCATCTACGGCCTGCTGCACCAGCACCTGGTGCACGAGGCCTGGAAGGCGCTGATCGCCAGCAAGCAGAGCCGGTTCCACGGCCACCAGCCCATGTTCAGCTGGAGCCCCGAGGCGACCGGGCGGGCGCAGGGCTTCGTCGAGAACGAGAGCCCCGGGCAGCTCCAGGACCTGCTCGAGTTCTTCGACGGCACCCGCGAGTCGGCCGCCCGCATCGTCGACGAGGCCTACACCAGCGTGCACGTCATCTTCCGCCCGCGCTCCCCGTCCGCGAGCAGCAACAGCAACCAGGCGGCCACGCCGAAATCGCCCCCGAGCAGCAACCCCTCTTCCTCCACCTCCTCCTCCTCGAACAACCCGTACAAGCACATCTCGGTGATGCCGAAAACGAGCCGCGAACCCCGCCGCTCCGCCTCCACCTCGGCGATGCCCAGCGCGAGCCGGTTCAGCCTGCGACGCGGCGCCTCCGTCTCGGTCGACCACCGACGCACGACAGCGGCAGCTCCGACCAGCAACGGGCCCCCGGCCAACGCGGCGGTCTCGTCGCCGATCCAGACGCGGCGGCCGCCCATGGCTGTTAGTACTGATCACGCCAGCAGCGGCAACGCGTACCAGAACCGAAGCCACAACCAGAGCCACCAGGGCCGAAGCCAGCCGTCAGAGCCCCAGCACCGAAGACTGGCGGCGTCGTCGCCGCTGCACTCCCGCGCCGACAAGGAGCTGCCTCCGGCGCCTCTCGCGCGCGCACCCGCCCCGGGGCCGTCGTCGCCCCTGGATATGGACATGGAAGTAGACGTGGATATGGGTTTATTTCCCGCGCCGCCGCTCTTCGAACCCCCACCGCCACCACCGTCAGGGACAGGATCGGGGTCGGGACTAATGGGTCCCCTCGATCTCGACCTCGACCTGGCGGGCGGGGACGACTGGAGGAGCCTGACGAGCACGCTGGTGGAGGAGCGCGCGTCGCTGGCCAGCTCGTCGTTCCCGATGTCCTGGGACGACCTCGGCCAGTTCGAGACGACGACGCACTCATGAAGCCAAGATACCGTGGGAGTTGGGATTTCTTGCTTGCCTTGGAGGAGAGGAGAGGAGATGAGAATAAGGAAGAGAAGAGAAGAGAAGAGAAACGGCCCGTAATGCCTGCCCTCTGGCGAAGCGGCTTGGTATTAACCCTATTATGCCCGTCCCGAAGCAAAGCCTTGCTGGGTGTCGAGGTTTTTGTTGTTTATTCGGGCTGGATTTCGCGCGCGCATGATAATCATCAATGTAATGAACGAACTGACTGTACGGTACTGTATCGAGTGATAGCGAGACAACGGCAGCAATATCCGAAGCAATATCTGAAGAGCTCTATTCGATAACGATAGTATGCTATAGTGCTATATACTCATATATGAGATCGGCTATGACTCTACACGTCTGATAGCCTTGCCGGGTTGCTCATCAGTGTTTTCTGCACAGCCTTTTCCTCCCGCTATAGACTTTAGATGCGTACACTTACTAGGGAGGGGTATTTTGTTCGTGATACCCGTGACAGGAACGGGTTAAGAGAGAGTGGCGGATACCTACGGGTTAGGTCACCAGCCAGCAGCTTTGGCGTCGCACGTACAGATGCGGTGCACGATGTCTCTCATGCAATGTATGTACGTGGCTTACCTACTTGCTTCATGTTGCGTCACCCACTCACCCACCCCGCCCTCGCCTGAGACGAACTGCGCGCGGCTGGGTACGTTCGGGTTATACACCACCCGTGTCACGGCGAGGCGCCGCTCCGGTCTGAAGCTAATTAGATCGGTAGCGCCTTCGCCCCCGACCCGAGTCCGAGGCTCTAAACCCCGAGTGGCCGTGTAGGCGGTGGCTGTATGTATGTATGGATCTATGTATGTATGCCTTACTGAGCCTAAAGGCTACCTACCCCTCCTTTATATATATAGTTCACACACGTGGCTGGATACTTGGCCTCCTAACCCCAAACCTCACTCCTGGGGGGAAGGCTTGGCTGTGATATATATAGAGTCGTTAGACTTGGTCTACAACCCTTACTGGTCGTTGTTATAGGGACAATTGTGATTGCCTACTAATGGCGAAAGCACGAGACTCTTCGGCTTGGGTACAGGGAGGTAATCGGGGCATATCCAACCCAGATTGGAGGGAGTGATTACTGCTATACATAGGAGATAATTTCTTAAGCCTCATCAATCACCCTAGTTCTCTCACACTAGGTATATGGAATATATGAATTAAAGTCTCGCGAAAGCAGGTAGACTAGCATGGATCAGGTATTCTCCCTACCTAGGCGGTATCTAGGGAATACAGACGAAGCCTACCAAGTTGGCTTAGACTTTCCCCCGGCAAAAATAGGCATATGTAAGTAAGCAAGGCAAAGCTTTAGTTTTCATCATAGGGCTACATCTAACCTTGGTACCTGGCCTAGATAGCTACGTACATTTCGCGTGAGAAGGCGAGTGTGTCGCATATGCGCCGGCGAACAGTCGGTGCTCCTATTGGCCAAGAAAGCATCTAATCAGATTATTTCTGGCGCCCTCGGACCTGAAACTAGCGGGATCGTCCCGACGAACCGAACCCTTGGGTTTCCTAATGAGGTAATCGTTGATGATCAAGCTTTTACGGGCGTTTTTGATACGGCACAGAGGACAAAATGACGTACATAGCTTGTAAAAAAAAAAAAAAAAAAAAAAAAAAAAAAA
>JWIU01000031.1:0-194612 GCA_000966885.1 Xylaria sp. JS573 | reverse complement strand
AAAAAAAAAAAGATATCAAAAAAACGAGAACACTAGCTTCAATCCGTTTCGATCGGATGACCTCCGGGTTATGAGCCCGGCGCGCTTCCGCTGCGCCATGAAGCTTTTCTTGAGTGAATGTTGGAAATTTTGGCTGGTTATTGGCCCTTATAAGCCCTCTGTGCCCGTACCCAGTTATGACTCACAGGGCCGCAGCCGGAAACACTAACACGGTGGGAGTGCCGTTGTAAAATGAATGCCACCCTACCTAAGTGCTCACTGTGTCATTGTAGTTGTGTTGCATCGAATTTGCTCTTTAATAGAAGAATAACCCCCTTTTCGCCGTCTTCGTTATCTACCTAAACTAGATGATACCTCACTCAGGTTCTCTCGACGAAGCCGTAATAGCAAAGCCGTAGTAGCACCAGCCAAGTCACATCTCCCGGATTTATATTTTCGAAGCTCTATGTAGATAGGTCGACCACCCTTTTCTCTTTAGTAAACCTACAATATTAGCTAATTGAAACATAAGCTATCCCAAGATGCATACTCAACCAACGTCTGAATGCTGCGGAAAAATAGGTTCCAGTTAACCCCATCTATCAGCAAAAAAGTAATTGCAAGAAAAACAAACTATATAAACGCCTTTTACACAGAATAAGATAGTTTACCTGAGGTTTACGTATTGCTTTTTCGACATGCTTGTAATTTAGTTCGTAAACACTTTATGCGTGAGACCTAGCACGGCTATTAGTTGCATAAACTACGGAAAATACTCGCTTAAAACCACGATAATGGAGATAAGGCTAAACAATGGGATGCAATTATATCAAGGAGAACGATAAGTCAACTAAGTTCCATATTATTCGGATTTTTGCAAGGTCCCAGGGCTGGAATCTTCCCAACTTACCACCAGCCGCGACCCGTCGTCGAATATTCTGAACAAATCCTAGGTCCATCTATCAAGTCGCCCGACGGCCTCGTTCTGCAGAAACAGGGGTTGACAAAGCTGACCACGACAGGGTTCTGTTCGGTGGTAGTGGAATCAGCGGAATCCACGTTTACGCATAGTTCGATGATTGTGTAGAGCTGTAACGATTTGGGAAGATTATATCGACACCAAGGAAAATGTTGTTAGTAGTAAGATCTTAGCGAAGTGATATAAAGGGGTGGGGTCACCTTACCGGTTCATGGGTTCATAAGCGACTTGCCCCTGTACCAGGCAAAAGCATCATCTCCGTGCTCCTTGGGAGTGTGAACATACATATCTCTGTTCATAACCGGTTGGACATGACAGGCATACGCCTCTTTTTCTTAGTACACCCCCTTTCTTGCACATTTCATGATCAAGGATCTACTGCGCCATATCCCGGGAAAGCCCTGACTAAGTAGAGCTTGGAGGCGTCCTCGACCTTACTTAAACATGAGTAAACTAGATGTAGTTTCATGCCATGGCGATCAGACCCGCAATCCATAATGTCTCGCTATCTCAACAAACAGTGGCTGAAGTCGCTGAAAGCTGAAAAATTCTTCCAATTGCTTCAAGACTCAAGAAATTGTGATGTCCTCCTGGAAACAATCATAGGTATTGGGAATTCCCAAAACCCGTAATTATAGACGGACCGACCGCTTATGTACTCACTTCCAAGCCCATTTTAATATTCGAGAGAAAGCTGCTTTTGTTATGGTGGTGTCGGTATCTCATGATGCTTAGGAATAGCTACAAGACCGCCCCCCAGGGTTACGGGAGTTGCTCCCATCGTACCGGTGCTAAACGCACGCACACACACACGCACGCACGCACGCACGCATCGTACGTAATTTCCCGACCGACTGAGGGGATAATTTTCAACTTACGTATGCATACGTGTTTAGTTTGGAGTCAGATTAAGGATGGGTGAGACGATCATGCGAGTGGTTGTAATAATCACTTTGCAGACGATTGAACTGATTGTGAGCATAAAGCGGCTATCTTGGTAGTACACAGAGACCTCCAAACTGTATAGTTCTTCATGGAGATGGTTTACCGGGCCCACAGCTGAAAGAGAGCCCCAGAAGGGCAGTTCACATGCTAGCCCTGTGACACAAGTGTTAGGCGATCGTATACGTTACGGCACGTTGGCGTGAATGGAATGAAGTCGCCATTAATCCAACTTTCCATCAGCGATGGCTTCTCAAAAGGGTATGCCGTCGACTGTAAATAACTTGGTAACTTCTCATGCTGCATGGCCGTTAAGAGGTCTACAGATCTCACGAAGGCGGCAGAAGTCTGATTAGTAAGGTTGAACCCGTTATTGTATTGAACCCGAGCTGCGCCCGAGATGGCTCTCGCCGTCCGAGACACGCTCGCTGGAAGGGGAACTGGTAGAGACAAGAGTGATACATACTTCGCGAAGTGAAGAAAATAAATACATGAATATGGTACCAAGAAGAGAAAGGTCGGTATGTGTTAATACAGAAGCGAACCCAAGCGTCAATCCAGATTCCATCGTTGACGCCATCGCTAGAGTGATATATACCATGTCATCCATCCCATAATATCCAACTCCTTTGATTTTTTCATACCCGTCCATCCATCCATTCGGAACTCCTTATTCGTTTCTTTCTCTCTCTCTCTCTCTCTTCCTGTCAAGCTAACTACGAGCCGATGAACCACTTCCCCAGCTTGGTCCAGGAGCCGGCGCTGTCGAGCAGCTGGGCGGCGGGGCTGACGAAGTCGTCGACGGCCTTGAGCGACACGCCGAAGAAGCCGTACTCGGCGACCCAGTTCTGGCCGTCGAGCCACTGGCCCATGGCGCGGCTGAAGGCGTCGACCTCGCTGGCGGTGCGGCTGGTGCTGGCGATCTCGCCGATGACCACGGGCAGGCGGTACTTGTCGTGCTTGCCCTGGATGTAGGCCTTGGCGTTCTCGATCTCCTGCTGCGCGGGCGTGTTCTGCGCCGTATAGAAGTGCAGGTTGAGGTAGTCGGGGCGGTTGCCCGCGTCGCTGCCCAGCGCCTGCATGAACTGGTCGAGCCACTGCGAGCCCTCGGGGCTGCTGGCGCAGCCGGGCGCCGCGAGCTTGGCGCCGTGCTGCTTGCGCAGCGGCACCATCTTCTGCTTCCACAGGCTCGCGGCCTCGGCGGCGCCGATGCCGTTGCGCTCGGGCTCGTTGAAGAAGTGCACGATGGTGCCCTTGTTGGCCTTGGCGGCGGCGACCGCCTGCTCCCACTTGTCTCCCGACAGGTGTTCCCTGGTGCGGATCATGGGGTGGAAGACAAGAGTCTTGGGGAGCTCCTCGGGCCGCCACGTCTCCCAGTTGGTGACCGAGGTAATGACCTTGCTGTTGGTCAGGGCGTGGACCGTGTCGCTCAACTTGGCGTTCTTCTTGAAGTCCTGCGAGAGCGTGTACTCCCACAGCAGCGTGCGCTTTCCGCTCGACATCTTGGCGGGGGCGGCCTGGGCGAGACTGAGGATCGAGAGGAGAGCTGTGATGTAGGCGAGGAGCCTGCCGTTCTGGAAACTGACCATCGTGAAAAAAAGGATTTAAGGAGCGACTTTTATAGCAAGGAGAGGACTTGGTGACTGACACCGGTAGAGCCGTTACACAACCTGGAGAGACGTGAGAGACGTGAGATGTTCGCAGTTTATAACCTCGTGGAGGGGGGTCACTCGCGGTTTTAAACCTCGCGGCGACCCCCTGTCCCCCCAGCTATTGGACATCCCGAATCCTCATAGGCTGGCCAGGGATAGTAAGAGGGCTCGGTAGACTAATACCAGCAAGACACCGATGACGTTGGACGGAAGAGCCAGGATGGGAAAAAGGAGGAATGGGCCACCACCAACACTCAGCACATAGGAATAATGTCTCGGTCCACCCCATGCTTCTAAAAATGACCTTGGCGCACCCAGGGAACAGGGGGGAGGTCACTATCGCAGCTGTCAAATTTAATCAGTACCGCTTCCGGCATAGTGCAGATCCGGGAAACCCTCCGAGTTGTGTACCTGACAGCCCTAATCACGTACGACGGTACCTACATACATGACGATGCATGTCAGCTTAGGCAGAACAGAGCCGAACCGGGAATGGTGGCATCCAGCGGTGTGGTTGGATGCAACTCAACAATATCAATATAGCGAGGAAGCAGATTGTGTATACTCCCCAACCCTGGTAACTGATAGGCAGCCATTTTCCCACTGATCCTATCGACACCGGGGGCTAGAAGTGCTAATTAAATCAAGTACGGCACACAATACTATGGAAGAAATTTGGTTGTCCTGTACAGGTTATACTAGGTAGGTATAGCAGACGGAGGAATGTTCTCGGTCCATTCTCAAAGTCGCGGCCGGCCTGGCCCACGTTGCGGCTATAGGTGAATGAGACAACTTACACCACGAGCCCACATCAAGGGCACGTGGACTATGTACAGGGCGGACGAGTCTCACTACCGTGAGACATATTCAGTCACCCGAAGACTCACTTGGAGATATCCAAGTAGGAATTCGTGAAGAAGTTACGGTATAATCTGCGAGTAGGTTGAAATCTACGACTAACGCTAGATCATTATGTGAGAAACAATAATCATCTGAAGAAAGTTGCATTCTGCGGCAAGACACAGTTCGCGAAGGATAACAAGATGCGAATGAAATGGTTGCAATCCCCGAGTGTGTGAATTTTCGTTAGGTAATCCCCAAGATGCGGACAGACTCCCAAGTTGCAATCCGAAGGGTGCAATTTTCAATTCCCGGCGGAGCCCGTGATTACATATGACGGATCTGTCTACGGTGGAGGACGGTGAAGGGCCGCCCCCTGCGTGTTGTTAGGTACGAATTGGAGCCGGAGGATTTAAGGCCTAGTCGCGTGCTTCTTGGCATAACTAGATGGGCGGAACTGGTGCCTGAGGACCTCAGATCTGCGCAAGGATTCCGGTCCGACCAATATCTCAAAGAAATTTCCTGCTGCCTGCTGAGCAGATGCAACTCCAACCTGCTTTGAGGCTCGTTGGATCAGGGAGGAATCAGTTGAACTGAACCAAACGCACATCACATAGCACGATGGAAGAATACTCGCAGATCTGTTTGAAAAAGTATATGAGATCGCGTGGCGGCAAGGAGCTTTAAGGATTTTCAGGTTCGTCATCACCTGGTGGCCGAAGCGAGTCTTAAAATAGCATTTTCTAGATAAAACTAGCCCCCAACTACCGTTAAAAGACTCAAGGAGCCGAAGGAACAAGATGGACCGCGGCATTTACGTCAGATCTGTAATACCGGCTGCTTGAAATCGCCCGCAACTCGTCTTTTGAAACACGCCTTTAGGATCATACTTCTTGCCCGTCTCCCAGAGCTTCGCGACACTCTCTGCGCCGCATCCCGCGATGACGTCGCCATTCTGAAAGCCGTATTAGGCAAACATATACCAATGTATCAGTATTTTCTCTCTTACGAACAGTCTGAGATCTATCACAAGGTTGCCTACCACCGTGAATACGTATGTTCTCGCCATCCTCTGGTCGCGACCAGGTAGGGTTGACCAAGACGACGAATAGCGACGCATCCGACGGGAAAATGGCTTCCACGTGCTGCCTGCCCTTTCAAAGCCCTACAGCTTACCTCAAGTCAAGGGGTGGAGTTAGATGGTGAGCGTCAGTTCAAGTCAGATTTCCCAGACCGCAACAACTCCTCGCATATACCAAGACGTGTCAAAGTACACGTCATGGGCATCCGCGGCTCCAAGGCCATAGATCTTTGCAGCGACGGCAGGTTTCCCATGCCTTAGGCATGATGTCAACCAAAAGCGTACTCGCTGTTGCACATGATGTGAGAATCCTCATCCGTTCCGTATCCGTTCCATCGTGAACAGAATCACAATATGATCGAAGGAGCCGTGGGAAGGCGCCCGACACGTGAGGCCGTCACAGGTATTACCCCCACTTGAATGTCTTCGTCTTCAGCGAATCTACGACGCCGAAGTTACGCAAGCTACCCTTGAGGGCCCACCAGAGGTCCCCCTGCATTCGCACGGGTAGAATCGCCGGACGCAGGGACTACCTGGAATTGGTCACCGAGTCACATGCGATTCCCATCGACATTCCGCTTTTAACATGCAGGGTTGCAGGGTTAGCAAAATGTCTGCGTTCAGCTGAGCTTACAACTAGACAGAAATCGCTTTCCAGAACCAGCGCAGCAAACCCAACGTGTCCAACACGCCCACTCACCGTAGGTATTAGCAAAGCCAATGCTTTTCTAACTCAACATAGGTGCATAGTCACCCGGTCTTGCCAGCCGCCATCTCCACAGCTGGCTTGTCGTTGCTAAACACGATTCCCCCGAGACCGCTCGTGTCGATTAGGGCGCCCATCCGGGTACTGACACTATCGGGATGCAATATGCGGCCCTCAAGGGTGCTGTCCGGGGCTTTCAAAGTCGAAACAAGACCGAAAGATTTCCGGAGCTTGCCGTTCTGGCTGTTACTAAACACCAACGAAAGGTACAATGGCGTTGGAAGGCCTGTCACACCAGTTGCTTTGGATATACTAACTGGACACCGAATGCGGACACTACTTTTTGAGATGGTGTTATGAACAGCACATTGATGCTTGTTAGGGCCTATACGTGTGTGTACATAATGTACCTTATTAGTGCCCTTGACATTGGGGAACGGCTGAGCATGGGTTAGGTGTGAGTGCAGTATTCCCTGCAGGATGGGTTGCTCCTCCACTGTATCGGTATTGCCAAGCCTCAGTATCTACGCATTCGTTCATGGTACCTTGCAGCTGTGTTGTTAAATTCTTCAAGAAGGTGACGGTGAACTTTACTGTCAGGCAGCATTCAGCGGCTGCCACGTTGCCGCAGAACCCAACAGCAGGCGAGTTAACCGGGGTGTGATGTACGGAAGAGGCGGTGTGCTCCCATATCAAGGCCGCCATATAGATATAGCTATAAACAGGGTAAGGTATTTTGGATGGTTAGACTCTTCTGGAACTTGAACACGTTCTTAAAACATAGGCCCCGCATCATAGCTAGAACTTTCAATAAACGTACCTATCCCATGTAGCCTGTTGCCCGTCAGTCGAGGGGACTCCGAACACGAGCAGCGGTAACAAATCCAATCAAGATCCATATTAGCCAACTAATTCTCGAACGAGAACCCACAGCCGGGCGCGTCAAAGAGCGGCCCGAAGCCCGAGAGCCCAAACGATGCTTCCGGCGATACCGCCGTCCGAGCGGAAGACCCAGAGCCCGTGCCAGTTGCGGTCTGGGAGCTCGCGAGCATGCCCACCAGGAACCGGCGCACTCTCCGCGCCTCCTCGCAGGTGCCCATCACCTCTTCCCAGCGGACACACGACTTCTCCAGGGCCTGCATGCAGGAGAACACGGCTTTCCGGGGACGACGACACCGCCTCCGTATTATTATTACCCGGGGCCTTCCGCCGCAGCTCCAGCTCCGGGAGTAGGATCATCGCGGCAAGCGCCAGCATGTGCTGCGCCTGCGCGGGCTTGTAGAAGGCCGGCTCCGCGTCGCGCTGGAGGGCCGGCAGCGCCAGCGCAGACGCGATGCACCGCTCGCGGCAGAGCTTGAAGCGGCCGTCGGCGCGTCCCTTGGCTATGTATCTGCGGTGTAGCGTGCACATGCCCTTGTGCTACATGCCCAGCAGACCGAGGTTGGAGAAGTTGGCCCTGGACCGAGTGGTGGTGGTGATGGCGGGGGCGGCGGGGGCGGCGGCGGAGCTGCTGTCGTTGATATCGTTCTCGAAGGGCGGCGCTTTCATGTGCGGAGGGAAGCCCTGATACGCTTCGTACACGGCGCGGTCGATCTCGAGGACGGTCTCGTACGAGGCCGGACTCGGGCTGCTGTTTATATCGGCAACGCGGCCCAGCGCGTGGAACAGACGTCCCTTGACGATCAGATACGTCGCCGCCGGGGTGGGCTCGGCGAGCGGCCGTGAGGGGGGCGGGACGGCGGCAGTGTCCTCGCACAGCTCCCAGTCGTGCAGGTTACGGGGCTCGAGGGTATCCGCGCCGACGGCCGCCATGGAGCGGGGGAAGCCGGCGAGAAAAGAGGCGATGTCGTCCATGCTGAAGACGGAGAGCCAGGTGCGGCGGCAATACTCGGCGCGCAGGGCCGAGACGGGCTCGCCCGCGGATGAGGAGGAGGGCCGGGGACCGGGCGGCGGGGGGTTCGCGGTGGTAGCCCATGTTGACGGCGGCGCGGACGACGACGCCGGTCGTGATCCACAGGCCGCGGCGGTTGTCGTCGCGGCGGTTCAGCTCGGCGGTCGCGTTGAGCCGCAGCGTCTCCACCGTGTACGGCAGGCACTTGGCGATGTCGCCGCGCTGCAGGCACTGCGCCGTGCGCATCCGGTACAGCTGGAAGAGCGGCTCCGAGAGGGCCGCGTACGCGGTCGGCTCCCCGTGCTGGTGGTACGCGAGCATGGCGATGCCGAGGATGGAGAAGAGCAGGCCTAGCCATATGAAGTTTGTCTGCGCCGGGTCTCGTTAGTGCGCGTTGTACTAGGATGTGGTCAGCCCAGGGGCAAGATATGGCTCGGGCAAAGGTCGTACCTCGCGCATGAAAGTCGGCCCATGGAGGATAGCTGAACACCTTGTGAGCAGTGTGCGCACCACCTTACTGTATCAGACTTACGAGAGGCGGTGATGGGGAAGCTTTCGCGATTAAAGAACTGGGAAATCAGCCGATCAACTTCAAGCTTGGGCGGTAGAGTGGACAGGATCTCCATTCGTTCGATTGGCTTGACCTGGCTAAAGAGTAGGCTCGATCCATCAACCGTATGGGAGTGAGTAGGATGAAGACTCTCATCACTCTGATCATCCGGCTCTTGGTTCCGGGCTCTTTTAAGCTCGTTGATCTAATTCTGGTCAGTTTAAGGTAGATGTTGCAGCCAAGACATTGTTGCGAATATCCAAGTCTAGTATAGTAGAAGAGGATTGAAAGAAAAGAAAAATAAGGGGCGATTAGGAGTAAGGTCTAAGAAACAAAAAAGAAGGCAATGGTAGCATATTAACTCCTGGAGCACAGCGTACCAGTCATCACCGCCGTGAAAGACCAAATGGACGCCATCTTTCACCATCATCACGGGAACCGTTGCACCCTGAGTATCATCCGGTACAGCAGAGAAGGTCAGGTTCACACCAGGCTTGGGGCTTTCTAGCGTACTTTTCGCACCAGTGCTAGGCGGCGAGGTCTGCTGTCGCTCAACGATGAATTTCTTGACTAGGTCCTCCAAGTGGTCGATCCGTTGGCGCATCTCATCCCCATGGGCATCACGACGGGCGGCGGGTGGGACACTATTGCCGGGTCCGCGGAACTTGCAAGCAGCTTCCTCGTCACGGGCCGTGCAGTTCTGGCAAGGCTTCTCCCGATTGCATTTCAATCTGAGCCTCCCGCGTCAGCGACCATCCCACGGAGATAGGCTGCCCTATCGAGATGGACAGGTTACGCACTTCCTAACGCGACAGGGGTCACACGATAAAGGGATGCGGGAGCGTCGAGGTCTGGCTACAGCGCGGGAACGCCTCTGGCGCTGCATATCGCCTGGTATAACTTAGTACGGGCTTGGGTTCTGCTACCATGGTGACTATGGTGAACGGGTGTTCGAGATTCGGGAGGAGGGACGGCGCCCGGCGCCCCTTTGAGCGCCATCTGCCCTATGTGACCGTTAAGTCCGCGGAGACGACGGACATCACGGATTTTGCCCGTGTAAGTCCAGGTCCGGAGACATTATTGAGTGACAAGTCGATTATTTGATATAATAGTTTACGGCGATATCCATATTGTCAACCATTCACACAAAAGTTGAGCGGAGAAAATCAATATCAGGAGTTGATTTGAGCTACTTGCGTAACTAAGATTCCCATGGCAACAATCGGCAGCTGAAAACGGTTAAATCGTATGTATGAATCACGCTTCCGCGGGGACATCGCCAGTGTATCGTGGAAGTTGTCAAGTGGCAAGATGTGCTCGGTGTAGGAAGTTTGCACATGGACGGTCACTGTCCTTCTCCGTACCAGACTAACTAGACCAGAAAGTTTGGGGAAGTTGGAAGGGCCGGCAGACGAGCCGTTTTGAGAAGGGACCCGATGCTCCTGCGGATCATCGCTCCCGATGATAATCTGATGGTACGATCTTATCATCATTGCGTGCATATTGGGCTGCGAGATAGATTACTTACCGCTATTCTGGGACGATCCGTAGGGATCAATATCTTCGGGGTGGCACAGGTAGCTATTCCTTTGCGCGTACTCAGCTTGTCGGACAGCTAGACAGGTATGCGAAAAACGTCATTGCCCCTGTTGAGAAAGGATTCTTTCAAAATGAGGCCAACACGCATTAGGCCATAGCTGCTATGGTATGAGGTCGTTCTCCTGTAAAAAATACTCGTAAAGAACGTGTTGGGGTGCTTCGACCTTTCGAGACATGAAGCCTTGCTTAGGCCTACCCCTGTACATCATCTGTAGGGAAAGGCTACGGAGCTATCTCCGAAGCCGAGCCCCGGCCATTCTAGAGATAAGAAAAAAGCTCCAGCCGAAGACATCAAAAATAGCCTTCTATCTGCTTAGGAAACGTTCCTAATACGCACGAGATCGAAATTTGTGCCTGTTATCGGTATTCAAGATGCTGCCAAGATAGGGGTCGTGTTTCACCTGCGAGGTAGCATCGCGGCCGGCGCTTACCAGGCACACGGGGCGCAAGGTGTTACAAACCAACCTCTCATTCCTGACTCCCCCGCATTCGTCAGTCACATGACTTGGATTGCCAAGAGGTCTTAGTCGCCTTGGCAATCCAGGATTGCCAAGAGACCTTAGGGGCCTTGGCAACCCATCCCTGTTACTGTAGAATATCAACTACTATAAAAGACTTCACGACGCCGACCCTTAGATAGTCTTTCTTTTTACTAGTCAGCGATCAATCTAAGTATTACCCTTCAACGCCTTCTTTTAATATCAAATCAAGACCATTGTGGTGACGGCTTCGTTACACAAGGGTGACGAGTCTTCCCCGGATGATCCAGGCTCCCGGAACGTACGATGTTGGACGCCTTAAGCGAGATTGGAAATCCAATCGGCCCGCCGAGGCCGTCCGCCTCTTGGTATCCGATATATACGGGCTGTTGTGAAATTCTTCGGTAAATGTTGTGTGCCCTGAAGCCGAAGACATTGATACGGTGAATTGCATTAGCGGCAGTACACACACTTGGCACATGTAGGTACCTAGAGACTATTCGGACGTCAACTCGCTTAGGCAGTCTAGTTTGGTGTGGTCAGCCCCAGGGACGCCGCTATACCAGTGTGGCTGGCCTGCAGGACAGACGGGCGCGTTATTAGTATGAACTACCAGACAGACGGCTTTTTAAGTTAGGTATCCCAGATACGCATAGCCTACGGAAACCTTCACGCTAGGTCTAGGTAGCGCGATGATTTCCAACGCCAGTCCCTGTCAACTGTCAGTAGCCGCGCTGTTCCCGGTTTACCGAACCGTCGCCGCGTAGTTATAACCCTCTAGATGGGGCCCCCACTATCTCGAAGGCTGACTCAGTATCGATCCTGTTCCCAGGATGTCCTGGGGTTTAATCTATCATATCTATTCGTTGCATCCAATAATATACGTGCTAAGATTAAGGACTTGACTGGCATAGGCCAAGAGATCCGGTAAGGCAAGAGAGAGAGCACGCCTCCAGATAGATGAGCAGCAGAGAAGATTCCGAGAGTGAGGCGGGGTTTGATCGAAAAAAGAGTCATGGTATCATTCATTGCGTCGCGCGTGTCTATCTAAACCATTTTTTTTAAACCTAATCTAATTGCATCTCAAAGCTGCCCACGCTATACCTCTCAAACCGGACCCGTTCTGGCTGAACCCCGTGCTTGTGCAGAAAGCCCGAGATCTCGGTCATGAACCGCTCGGGCCCGCAGATGTAGTACTCGGCGCCGGTGCTGGAAAGGCACAGGTCCTCGTGCTTGAGAAAGTGAATATCGTCGTCGAAGGACGCCGTATACGACAAGACGTCGCTGTCGGAGAGGCGGGAGCGGAAGAAGCGCGCGCGCAGGTTGGCGTGCTGGCGCGCGAGCGCCTCGACGCGCGCCTGGAAGGGCGCGTCCTGGCGCGAGGCCTGGATCCACGAGACGGGCCGGCGCACGCGCTTGTCCTTGTCGAGCGCCGACTCGAGGATGGCCATGAGCGGCGCCACGCCGACGCCCGCCGAGACGAGCACCAGCGGCACCGTGTTCTCGTCGTGCGTGTCGAGGAAGAACTCGCCCGCCGGGTGCGTCAGCTCCAGCGTGTCGCCCTCCTGGAAGTCGTCGACGAGCGCGTTCGACACCAGCCCCGGCCGGCACGCCTGCATGCCGCCGCCGCCGCCGCCGCTGCTCCCGAGGCTGCTGTCCGATGCGCTGCTGGCCGCCGACGATATCGTGAACGCGTCCGTCGACGGCCGCGCCGTCGTCCCCGGCGCGTAGTCCCAGTTCGACCCCTGGTCCCGCTTGACCGTGATCCGGTAGTGCTCGGGGTGCGGCGCCTCGCTGAGCGAATACTGCCTCAGCTGCTGGTACTTTTGCCCTTTGGCGCGCAGCCGCAGGGTGATGTACTGGCCCGGCAAGAACGACGGCAGGGGCCGGCCGTCGACCGGCTTGAGCGTGAAGGAGACGATGTTGCCCTCGAGGGTCTCGGGCGTCTTGTGGTAGATCATGAACTTGCGCCAGCCGGTCCAGT
The DNA here is from genome assembly GCA_000966885.1 of Xylaria sp. JS573. NCBI lineage: Eukaryota > Fungi > Ascomycota > Sordariomycetes > Xylariales > Xylariaceae > Xylaria > Xylaria sp. JS573. The sequence goes on along the minus strand of JWIU01000031.1, from coordinate 181,930 downwards.
CGGCGAACTCGCGGTAGATCTGCGCCTCGCGGCCCGTCAGCATCTTGGCCATGAGCCAGTACGCCTTCGTCCAGGCCAGCTTGACGTCGGCGGTCATGGCGGGGCCGAGCACGGCCGAGAAGGCCCGCAGCAGGTACTTGCCCACGATCTCGTAGTGGTCGTTCTGGATGTTCAGCGACGCGTGCTTCTGCGCCACCCGCTCCAGCTTGGGCGTCAGCTCGCTGATGTTGATGATGTTGGACGCGAAGGCCAGGATGAGCGACGTCAGCGCGCGCGGCTGCTTGCCCGTGTGCATGTTCACCGTGTTGAAGTAGTTGTTGAGCTCGGGGTTGTCGCGCAGCATCGTCTTGTAGAAGACGGTCGATATGTGTTCTCCATGTTGGCGGAGTGCCGGTATCGTCTCCTTGACCAGTCGCGTCTCTTTATAATTGAGCGCCATGGCGGCTGGCTATCGCTGTCGTCCTCGTCGTCGGCGCCGCCGTAGATGTTGTCGGGCAACCGAATGTATCCGGTCGACGATATACTAGGTAGACAATACAACCAGGCGGGGTGTCGAACACGTTTCACGAAAGTAGGTGAGAGCTATTATACTCGCCAGAGAGGTGCAGAAGACTAGTGGATCTGGATATCGGAAGGGTATTGTTCTCATCAGGGTCCTGTGGTTTATAATGCGGTTGATCGCCTAGGACCGATTTGGTGTATTCCCGGGCCCAGAAACGGCGTAGGTCTCAAAGGGCTTAAATATCGCCTCATGGTAAAAGGCGTGCCGTTTTGTGGAGTCGGACCTCCAACCCGACTGTGGGCAAAAAAAATTCTCGAACGACTCCATGATGGAGGAAAGGAACGTCCGGACGTGGCCGCGCCGTGCGACGCTTGGGCGTCCTGGCCGTCGAGATCAGGCGAGGTCTAGCAGACTGGTCACGAGGACGCATGGCCTGATATGATGGCATTGCTGTGCTTAACCGGGATAATCTGAGGCGGTGTCTTGGCATCGCACGATCGCTGTCTTCCAGAAGGTTTAAAAATAGTCCATCTGACCGAGTACACGTAACAGCAATAAGCTCTTTTTCAAGCAATCTGGCTGGCTGTGCGCCCAGTATGTGGATGGATCTCCGAGTAGGCCGGGGGTCGCCAGCAAGAAGTTCTGTTCTACTAGTCCGTCCGACAGCGTCTTCTAGTCGTCGCTTACGGACTGGTGGAGCTCCCGTCCTGGTAGTCGGCAAGGTTGGTCTTATATCCTTGACCCACCCCCTGTCACCGTCTCCAGACAGGCTCGACAAGGCAGCAAGGGTCCGTTATATTTCACGCGGTATTGGTCGGCCTTTCGGTAGATTCCAGGGTCCTGAGATCTCGAATATTTAATTTCCGTTCATCTGAGCCGCGGCTTCAGGTCGTTCACGATCGGGTCTGTGGGTCTACTTTGTCCCTCGGGTGGTGTTGAGCTCGCAGTTCGTAGCTCGTAGTTCGTACAGGGCTGGCAGGCCGCAGGCTTGATACGTTGTATGGACGTTGCAGAATCGTAGATTGCACAGATGCATTTGATCCATTACATCAGAGGAAAAGCTCGGATTCCCGCACGAACCTCGCAGCTCTTGGTATGACGCAATGCCTCGCAGAGAGGCATTTCCATTGCCAGGAAGTAGATATGCATGGTATTCGTATGCAGTAAGCACCTTGATGATCGTGAATAAGCGGAGTGTCTGATTAGCCATTGGCGTGTTTGTTAGTTTGCTAGGTCTGTTGAAAATTCCCCATACTTTGTTGTCAATGGCGCTCCTTGCGTTTCGCCGTGTAGTTGGGTACCACATCCGCCTGCCACTTTGTACGTTCATACTACATGTACTATGCGCATTATCCATCCTAATGCAGTGCGCCTCTGGTCCAGCTAGCACACAGGCACAGTAGACTACTGCGGTAATAAAGGGGTCAAGGGTTCAAGGGAGTGTTGCTACTTGACAGACTGTTCGTGAACTAGCGAAGGAATTAGCCCCCCTGGGCTCGTTAATACCAGGCAAACCGTTCAGTTTTAGCCGCTTCGAACGTCTCGGCGATATTAGGTCGCTAGGTAATCGGGCTTCAGCCCCGAGGCATTGGCGGGTTCCGCCCCGTATCACCCTATTTAAGCGTCGGATGGTAGCAAAGCCCACATTCTGCGGGGTCCCGATGGCGAAATATCGCATCTTGGTACTGTATACCACCACGATCAGATTTGTGCTCTTGGATATGGTCCTACCCCGAACCACGTATTTCCGCCTTCACAAGTCTAGCGTTTCTTATTTTGAATCATGTTGCATCAAGTAGCCGACTTTACTCGGCGTTTCCATCAATTCGAATTAGTTCAAATAAGATTGTTTGACTTGAATGACTTGACGAACTCGTCTACTTAACTTGACAATCAAATCAAGTTGTTACTTGGATTGGTGGTAACGCTGACTTTACTTTGTTATAAACATGTCGGTGTATGTAGCTAGGTATTTCAAAATAATATTTCCATGTTAAGAAGCATCTGTTGAAGTCGGAGAGTCGCACGTAAGGTTTGTATATATTCTGGCACGAAAAGTCGGGAACCTCCCGAGGACAATTTCACACAGTTCGACTGCGAGATTATCTGCCCTTTCCATTCTCACCAACATTGCTGATCCTTCAACTTCAAAACTGAACGCTCGCAACGGGGTGCTTTGACCACCTCCGGTCATGAAGCACCACGTTGCATTACTCCGTAGCCACTCCACAACTTCTTCTCTTCCCGAACACAACGACACACACTCTGAGGACTGTGATTTCGGACGAGGTTCCAGTATTTACTATCGAGATTGTGTTTGGGGGGCTCGACTTTTGACAGTATTAACCCCTAACTCAAGTTCTCCCTACTTCACAGACCTGCTTCTTACCCAATTGCATCTATGCATTGGCGGACGACAATGTCGCGTCTATTTTGTCCATGAATTCAAAGCCTCCAGTCACAAGCTCAGCTGACACCGAACTTATGCCCTGAGGGGTACCGATGCCCACATCCCACATTTACGCATAAACATATCCAACATGCCTGTCCCCAGACCAGCTAGAGAGCCGATCTTGGAGGCAGACGACAACTTATGGGTTATTGGACATAAGATTATTCTCTCACGCCGACCCGTTGCGCCGTCGTCCGGCTGTTTTTGGAGCGACGGCGAGGGCTGGTTCTACAGCATTTCTGAGTCGGCAAGTCACCCACCTCTAGAAACACGCCCGCTTTCACCAAAGAGCTCATTACAGCTCGTACACGATGCTGGGGATTGCAATGCGACCTGGAGGATTGGCGAAGCATTCCTCAAGGTACAAGAACAGAGCACCCCTAGCAGGACCCGCGAACACACGACCCTAGATTATCTTCATGATCCCGGAAATGGCCTTGTCCCGACGTTTCGGATCCCACGTGTACTCTATCACGAAGAGTTAAACAATCGATATTATCTCATCACAAGTAGAATGCCGGGGGAGACTTTGGAGAAGGCCTGGCCAACCATGGATGAGGCAACTAAGCAAACATGCGTTAATCGTGTCGTAGATATATGTAAAGAGCTGGCACGACGGGAAGGCGACACGATCTGCGGCATCGATGGGGGTGATCTCTCTGACAATTGGATGAAGCCTCCCCATGCGCCTGATGGATATTCTCCTGAAGATCTTCTTGCGTACTGCAAGGAAGCCGGAATGGACTGTAGTGCTTTCGTATTACACCATTGCGATATGGGGCCGACGAATGTTATCGTTGACCTCGCTGAGGGCTGTGTGATCCGGCTTGTGGACTGGGAGGTGACCGGATTTGTTCCCAAGGGATGGATTAGGACGAAGTTTTGCGTCTGTTGGGCTATGGACTTTGATTTTCCTGGCGAGGATGTGGAAGCGAGCCGGGATTGGAGACAGCGAGTTCAGCTTCGACTGGCACGGGACGGCTTTCTCGAAGCCGCGGATTCCTGGAAGAGTCGATTTTTCAGGCCGATTGGAGACACACGAGGAATAACCATGCACTGACGGTTGGAGGACTAAGTGCTGAAAGTATAACCGAACGCATGGCTGTGAAAGGACATGTCGGGGTACGGTTTGCACGTGCATATAGCCGAAAGGAAACAATGCTAGGTCTATTCTCGCCCTATATATAAGAACCATCGAGCTATGTACAAATGGTACAGGCAATAATAAGGCAATGGGTTAAACGAGCGTATTTCAGCTTGATTTGAAGTACCTACATCTCCTTCTAGTTAGCCAAAGGTGTGTCCTCAATGGCATAGACATAGGAATTAGCAACAGGTCGTAAGGCCGTGATCCTGTGAAATTACAGATGCGGTCACCCCAATGTCATCGAAATAGCGGCATGCATTTCCAAAGCTTCACACTGTCGGGTGGATGCATAAAAGTCTCAATAGCTCGAATGTTGTCTCCTTCCTGAAAGAAACCGAAGAAAAGTCCAAGGTTTCCGCACGGCGAAAGAGTCAGTCCATACAAGAGCACTATCTCGTTGGTTTCAGCCACAGCCGGCCTCATGACCAAGAGGAAACCTCAACGCGATTGGAACAGACAAAACTGTGGCATTATCAGTACCCCGCGTAGATCAGAGTTGGTACCCGGTATCAGCTGGGGTATGGCTATTTTAGCTGGGGAATTATCCTGCTAGAGGTGGAGCTTTGGACGCCGATTGACAAGCTTAGAAGAGGGTAGACTGGCTGGGACGAGGAGCAACGCCAGCTTCTCATCACAAGACGAGTCCCGCAACTGAGATGTTGTGTAGGGAGGGAATATTCTGAAGAAGCGCGTTGTTGCCTTGCGGGCGATTTCGGCCGAGCCGCGGGTGGCTTGGCAGGATCTAATAACGATGCGTGTAATGATAACAAGAAGGAGAAGGAGGAGGAGAGGGAGGGGAAAAGGGGAGGGAGGGAGAAAGAGAAAAGGAAAGAGGAAGAAACTTAACTTCAAGTTTGAAGGCCGGGTAATCGCACTACTAAGTAAATATTATTATTTAATCCGTTGGAAGGCCAATGCCGAAGATTACAATAATACCTTCAGAATTTCTGAAGCTTATGAAAAGACCTCATTTAGAATGGTTTCTAGTCCTATACAAAAATCAAGTCTTTCCAAATAAACTTAAAATACTACAGTAAACTTATAAGTAGGTGCTTAGCTTCGTGTTCTCGACATTATTAATAACCAACCGCCAGCTACTCATGTTGTCGAGGCCAGGAGTATCGATAGCTGAAACCTAGAAAGCGCAGCAGTCGGGATGGCGGTTGCGGACGCGGGAAGGAAAATCCCTTAATGAAATAATATGGCGAAATTGTCTTTTAGGAAGACTCAATCTCGGTATTAAGAAGATGGGCTTAGCGACTCTCTTTGCATAATACAAATGCTATAAGGCAATACGTTGTTGCTATACCGTTGTCGGCTTTCGCTTAACACCTAGAACTAACACCGGAGTGATAAACTAGGTAATACAGCGGGTAATAGATGGATAGCGAGCTACTAGAAGTTGTCTCTACTTCACCAATAGCTTCTATAATTTTAATCTGCTCTTATGGTAAGTTGAGTCTACCTTTGGCGCGCATCGTCGTCCTAGCCTTCTCCAATCCCCTTATCTATCCCTGTTCAATCTCCTTCCTTGCCAAGTCCCTCCGCAGCTGCTGCACACCCTCCATGCTATCGTCGTCCTCGCCTCCGTAGCGGATCCACAGGTCCTCGCAAATGTCGACGTACTTCCGCGCCGCCCCGAGGTCGTCGATGTCCATGTACGCCCTGGCGACGACGCCGTAGTACACGAGCAGCTGGGGCTCCAGCTGCTCCTTCTCCACGAGCGCGACCATCTCGTCGACGTACTTCTCGATGCCGCGGCTCGTCAGGTCGAGGTCCTCGGTCAGGTGGTAGTAGATCTGCTGGAGGCGGTCGCGGCGCTCGTCCGAGAGCCCCCGCTGCTTCTCCGACGCCGCGCACATCGAGCACGTGCAGTTGAAGCCCCAGTTCTTCAGGTCCTCGGCCCGGTCCTCGTAGGAGAGCCCGAGGGGTACGTCTTGCGTGCACGTGAGTGTCAGCGGAGCTTCTTCCTCGTTAGCGACCTGGGAGTTTGGAGTCTTACAGCTTTGCGCTATCTCTTCTCCCGCCGCGATGTCGCGCATGGCCACGATCTCCACGGTCAAGGTCTGCGCCGAGTAGCGCCAGTACACACTATATCATAAGCTATACGGCCCCGCGTGAGAGGGCATCTGAGTGCTTACTTTGGTCTGCAGTCATGATTGATCCTCTACTTCGTGATTAGCCCCTATGTACTGCTCACCAGTGCTAGGTAACCCTCCGCGTTTAACTTACGGAAGCACGGGTGAAGATGCCCAGATGCGGCACGTCGTTCAGCTCAATGCCGAAGATGTTCGTCCTCAGGACATCCTCGACGGGCTCGGCGCCCGTACTGCGCGCCAGCGCCATGACCTCGTCCTGCTGGGGCCCCGGCAGCTGGCGCAGCGCGCGCTCGAGGACGTCGCGGCGCATCTCGGGGCCGAGGGCGTGGAAGAGATCGAGACGGACGACCAGGGCCGGGTAGTCGACCATGAGGACCTCGAAGGCGGGGATTCGCCGGCGCGCCACGAGCCCCTTGCCCTTGCCGGGGACGTCGCGGACTTCGTACGCCAGGGAATCGCCGTCGTGATCGTTGTTGTCTGCCAGGAGCGGGCTAGAGGGGTGGTCCCGGTGCTTTGGCGGCACGACGCCGTCGTCGAGCGCGTCGACCATGCCGGCCGCGAGGTCCGGCGCCGTGATCACGCCCAGGCCCCCGGCTCCGCGGAAGGGCGCGAAGGCGTAGACGCAAAACGGCGGCGCTGTCACGTCCTTGACGAGCGGTTCCACGCAGTACGGGCGGTCTTGCCACGGGGACCAGGTCCCGGATTCCTGGGCGGTGTTCTCATCTACGGGCAGGGGGCAGGTCCGGTCCCGGATACCTGACGACGATCGAAGGGTGTATGCCGAGCACAGCGTGGGGTCTAAAAGGTTTGCGGCGGCTGAATGTAGATGACAAAGTGCTGCGAGTAGAAAGCCAGCTAACCGTAAGCTGCTATCTTTTGTTCGATAATTGCGCGCCATTGTTTCGTGGGATTTTAGGTAGATGATGTTGCGTAGCCGTCTTGCGCAACGCTGCTGTAGAACTTCAACCTGAAAATACGGACGTTGAGAGTAAGCGACCATTGTTTAAATCTCCTCAAATCATCTTCCAGGGTCGGATCGCTGGCAAAAGATCGATCTTGGTTTTGGTAATGTGTTCAAATGGCTACGATAGGTCTGGCTATTCACCTGCTGCTCCCGGCTAAATATCTGCCCCTGGACTTGCCAAGCCAAGGTTGACGACAGTACTAGTTTAAACAACATAAATATCTGAAGCAACTTGCGACTTTATTCAAGATGGTCTAAAAAGAGTCATTGGACAGCCAACGTGTTCATTTACTTTCTCTCTGAGAGGTTTGAACTATTCGGCTCCTGGGTCGAAAAACGGTCGCTCCGCCTGGGGTGTGATGCGAAGCATGTGTCGTCTAGTCTCCCCTTCTTTCACCTTGAAATCACGGAGTGCCGAGCTACAGTCATTTAATCACACATGCTCTGATGCTAGCCAACAAGTAGGTTGCTCAGGGAGGACGGGGAGAGGGCTTACTGTTGAGTGACGCGATTGTCATAGACGACCACAGTTCCAGGCGTCCAATGCACGCGAATATGCCAATCCTGACCGTGCTCGATGTGGTTATACAGAAAACTCAGAACATTCGCTGTATATTTGGGAAAGTTAGCCAGGGCTTCTGAGGAGTCTGTTAGAATGCGTTGGTGTCGCCATCTGTGTACTTACCGCTCTCCTCTTCTTTCCAACCCTGGATCTTACGAGTGTAGAGGCGATTAACATAGAGCGAGTTCTTCTTGGTGACCTGGCAGCTAGTTAACTTCCATGAGCCTTTTCGCTTTTTGCGCAATCAACCAATTCGGGAATTTGGCCATGAAAAAGAAAGAAAGGGGTGGAATGGCTAGGCTTACAGGGTGAGTCCGCACTACTGGATGCACAGTCTCGATGGGATCGCGGATGTACCTATTTTTATCATCCGCAACTTTAGCCTGCTCGAATCCAGAATGAGTCGCATATAATCCGTGCAGCCGTCTTCTGTAGTCTTCAGACAGATTCTCATACGCGGCCGTGGTAGACAGGTACAGAGTGTCGCCGCCGGACTTCGGAGTCGAGAGGCAGAAAAAGATAGTAGTGCCCATTCCGTTTCTTAGAGTCATCAGCTATGGTCGAAGTGTTTCTTGAAATTTTGAACGAGGGAACTTACATCTCGTAGCTCATGTCGGTGTGCCACTTGATGCTCGAGGCATTGTTCTTGATCTCGTTGTCGACGGCGCCGGCCTTGAAGTCGCGGTACACCGGCAGCAGCTCCGGGTAATCCCTGGTCTGCCCGCCGTGCTGGTGAACATGGAGCGGGCCGAAATGGGCACCGAACTCCTTCTGTCGGTCCTTGCCGATATCTGCGAAGTCCTGGTCCCGGAACACCAACACCCCGCGCTCCGCGGCCAGCAAGGCGAGCTCGTCGCGCTGCTGGCTGGCCAGGGAGCTCAGCTGTAGACCGCGCACCTCGGTCCCGATGGCGGGTGTAATCTCATCGAAGTTCGCGCCTGGCGCCAATAGCAGTGCCCTCTTCTCCGGGTCGGCGCGCAGGCCGGGGTCCTCGTGTTTAAACTCTTTCAAGGGCGGTTGCTTGCCAGGGACAAAGTGAGGCAGATACTCAGCATATTTATACTAAACCCATGAATAATTTAGTTCTGATTACCTACTTTTAAAGCTTGTGGAGTGGCCGAGTTCACCTACGTCGGAGTCCTTGTAATCCACGGAGGTCTCGAACGGGATATACTTGTCTGAAGACGTCTGGACTTGCGCGGTCTGCGTTTCGGTCGCCATGGTAGGTAAATATTCAATGAACGATATTCTATCGCTTACTCGACTTCTTATGAGATCATTTGAGTCCGATCGCCTCTTTTAAGAAGTCTAGGATGTACCCCTCAATAGCTAAGCCCCCTGGAAATAGCTTCAGATGAGGTAACTTGGGGTCAGGATCACATCATCTAATGCGACGACTGATATCGCCCATGTTATCAGCCAGTTGGCCTCACGACATACAACCCTGGTTAATCGCGCCAGGTTTTATGCCATGACGGTAAGGTCACTCGGCAGATAGGTAGGTGAGCATGAAGTCCCAGATACCAGGACCAAGGAATTAACATCAGTCTGCGTCGCATCACATGCAACTGGCCCTCACGATTCGCCATTGTGGGAACAATATGATACAATACCCGCCAAGATAAGATCCGATTAACTGGTTCACGATAAGTAATTGATGCGTTGCCATATGGGTGCCTTCAAATCTGAGCAGAGTCGAATATTCTATTTTTCGATATCCGACAATATGTCGGCAACGAAAGGCGTTACATCGTCAGTCACCACCTTATCCACTAATGCCGCTGCTGGATCGGGCTCGGAAAGTCAAGCTGAAATAGGCCACCAGCATGGCACGAAGCGATCGCCCTGGCGACGATATGTCGGCCTTGTCTGGGACTCCTTGGACGGCGACCCGAGAGAAAGACGCTACATCCAGAAGCTGGACACCTACCTCTTGTGCGTATACCATCGTGGATGACCCCCTTTCTGGCTTTGCTGATACTTGGATGAGTAGCTCATATATATGTCTCGGTTATTTCATTAAGTATCTAGACCAGACTAATTATAGTTCGTTACACCAGCTCTTGTCTTATGGACCTTGCAGAAGTTGACTCGAGCATAGGCAACGCCTTTGTCAGTGGTATGCAAGAAGATGTGAGCACTAAGTCAACAGCAGTTTCGTTTTTCTGGCAGTAAACTTACATCCACATAGCTAGCACTGTACGGAAATGAGCGGAACCTTCTGAATACGTACTTCAACGTCGGCATGCTCCTCGGCACCGTTCCTTCCATGATGATCCAGATCCGGTTTATCCGTCCATCGATATGGATCCCCACTTGTGAGATCTGCTGGACAGTCCTGACCATGGTGATGGCTTCGGCGAAAAACGTCCAGACGATGTACGCGTTGAGGTTCCTCGTCGGCCTCTTCGAAGCCTGTGCCTTTCCGGGCTATGCTGCGCTTCTCGGTGGTTGGTACGGACCGACCCAGCTCTCGAAGCGAGTCGCCATCTTTGAGCAGACTAGCGGCATTGCTGCGATGTTTAGCGGCTACCTACAGGCAGCGTTATATAGAGGTCTCAACGGCCATTTGGGTCTTTCCGGGTGGCGATGGCTGTTCATCTTCGACGGGGTCATATCTCTCCCTATTGCGCTATGGGGGCTCTGGGCCATCCCCGACCTGCCACATACGACACGCGCATTCTATTGGACCGAAGACGTGAGGCAACCCGCAGATACCATGTAGAGATCGAAGGATTAATGAGTTGCAGGATAAGCAATATGGAATTGAACGTATCGAGAAATTGGGCCAGAAACCCCCTGAAAGACTGAGCTTGGTAGCCATCAAAAGGGTCTACTCCAACTGGCGTCTATGGTTGTTCATTATCCCCTACCTGTAAGTCACAACCTAGTCACAGACAGATAAAGGCGTTCAAGCTGCTAACAATGCTGCAGAATGGTGGCACAGGCTGGTTCGGGTACTAACTACTTCAACCTCTGGCTCAAATGGGCTGGGTACAGCGTTGTTGATACCAACGTCCTGCCCACTGCTGGCAACGCTTTGAGTGTAGTGTCTGCCTTTACCTTCGGCATCATAGCCGATGCGACGGGTCACCGACTCGCGATGGTCGTGACTGTTCAGCTTCTCGTCATGGTCTCCAACATCCTTCTGTCCGTCTGGCATATTCCCACCCCTGCGCTGTTATTTGCATTCTACCTGTCATATGTTGGATCCGCCGCTCAACCTATCGTTATTGTGAGTACGAATCTAATTCGACGATTGAATTACACTTAGCTAACCGGAGATCCGAAGGCATGGGGCCATCATCTTAATCGTAGGGATCCGAACCTAAGACAACTACTTGTGGCAACAGGAAACATCTTCACGTACTGTTTTTCGACCTGGCTTCCACGTAAGTTTCAAGGACTCTTGTCATATAGCATTAAAATTAACGATCGTACCTAGTTGCAATATTCCCGACCTACGATGCCCCCCATTATCAATATGGATACCAACTTCTAATTATGTTTGGCGGACTTGCCATCATCGGAGCTGTGCTGCTCTACATGTGTCAAGATCGTCAAGAAAAGCCTGCCGAAGAGGCAGATGAGTGAGACATATTTCGAGGCAGTTCGTCTCGTTGAGGATGCATGAAATTCCCATAATGTTCCAACCGGCCCAGAATAGTCAACGTGTCATTTGGTCTCTTCATAACTCCATAGCAGAGAATGAATAGATTGTGAAATTTGTTTTTTAATTGTCGCACAGCCATGCGTATATAACGACTGTGCCCTCCATAGCCCTCCCTGGCTATCACTCAGATTGCATCCAACGGGTATCCTTTCTATCTTTGACGCTGATATGGGTATATGAGAAAGCAGGCTGGCCATTGTCATCGGATCTATACGATCAGCTCCACCGCCACCCTCGTACTTCGAACACCATGCCCCTGCCGGAATAGTTTGATTGCATTCGTCATTAGAATGCGCTATAAAGAGTCATGTTGCCTTTGTAGACTAACAAGATCTCCCCCCTCATATCGGCCCCGTAAAGTTCCTGTCCTCTTGCTGCCACCCTTTCAGAGGCCACCCGTTAGGTAATATGGCAAATTGAGGAAGCGTGTACCTCCCAGTACACTTGTCTGGCTCACAAGCCATATCGTCGCACAGCCCATACACGTTGCAATAGCAATCCTGCGCCGAGGGGCAGAGCCACGCATCCTTGCCAAAGATGACTAATATGCGGGGTAGGTGAATTAGCGAGATGACCGACAACGACATCGACAAGGTTTTTTTTTTCTTTTTTTTTTCTTTTCTTCTCTTTCACTTACTGTGCCAGGTAAATTCGAAGACCCTCCCCGTGATCCCGTCCTCCAGGGGCGACCGCAGCAGCCAGTCGCGGTAGCGCACGTAGTCGGCGCGGGGCCGGCTGCGGATGGCCTCGCGCGTGACGCCGAACTGCGAGCAGCAGGCGACGGCGACGAGGGGCGGGACGGGGACGCCCGGCAGGAGCTCCTCGAAGGCGCGCTTGTAGACGTTCTTGGTCAAGGCGTCGCCCTCGCGGATGGCGGCCTCGTCCTCGTAGGGGCGGATCTCCTCGGGGCAGCCGACGGCCCAGGCGCAGCGCAGGTTGACGTAGCCGGCGGCGCGCAGGTGGTCGACGCGGAAGCGGCGCAGCGCCGGCAGGCCGTCGTAGTCCGGGTCGTCGTTGTGCCACTGGAAGCGCGACGCGTGCACGAACAGCACGTTGGCCGGCAGCGCGTCGTAGTGGTCCACGATGTACGTCAGGTACACCATGGCCTCGTGGCCCTTGTTGGCCGGCACCGTCAGCGCCGCGCCCGGGTCGTCCGCAACGTACACGCGCTTGCGCCACTCCGGCACGTATCGGTGCAGCCAATCCGTGTCCTCGTGCTGCGTGCTCGCCACCACCACCTCGACCTCGTGTGCGTCGCCGGCCCGCGCGGGCGGGTGCGCGGGCGGCAGTCGGCCCGGCCCGGTGTGGTAGCGGTCGTGGCCCACTGCCCAGAGCGAGTATTTGTAGCGCATTACTAACACGAGGAGCAGTACCGTCAACGCGAGCGATACTACCACGTTCCTTCGTCTTCCAAATACGAGGGTCCACATCCTCTCAAAGGCAGGCATGCCGCGGGCTCGGGACAGGACGGCCATGATCGTGGGAGGCGGCCGAGTAATCTCTCGCGTTCTTCTTCGCGTCGGAAATCCTATCGACGGCGGCCGTCGATGCTGGGAACCGTTCGCCGGACGGATGAGCAGCAGATGCTGAAGCTATACGGGGGCATGTCTCGGAATATACGCTGAACTCAGGCGCTTCTCAGCCCTATCAACAAGTACATATGTAAAACGGCGAAGGTTGTGGAGAACGACGGTGATCTCACTCGGCCACCAGGCAGCAGCATAACAAGAAATTTGACAGTTGTCTGCAGCAACAATTGCAGGTCGTACCTTTTCTCGAAGTCGACAGGTGGTGCAACTGCAAATCTTTGTATTTCGATCAACGTTCTTGTCAGGGCGGGATTTCCCCTTTCCGCCTGAATTGCAAGATTCGGCGGCGAAGTTCGTTCATGTTCTGTTGGGGGCCGGCAGCATCACACGTAATGGCGAGTGGTGAAGGCTAAACCAATTTTAAAGTAATATCCCATATCCCCGAACGACAAGGATAATTTCAGCTTCAGCAGGCTCCAGATGGCCCGGCTCACAGCCCCCCATAAAATGCCTTGTACGGATCTGCAAACCCCCACATCAAGTTCCCGATAGTCTGGGCAGAGAACTGTCGTACGCTATAACTTATAAGGGAACGCTGGAAGCTTCAAGCCATGACCGGTCAAATCGTGCTCTCTGAGTCTGCCAGTGCCCTCAATCGCATAAGATGTGATCGGAGAACCCTGGCCATCTTGAAGTGTCGACAGCCGTGGCTACCATGGCCCGAGTGGGCGAATTCGACAAGTACAAATTTCCGGCCGGGAGCCCACTCAGGGGGCCAAAACCGTCAAGCGCCGCCCCGCAGCCCCTCTCCCCTCTCCTCTTCCCTATCAAGATCGCCGCGGTAGTTATCTAAGCATGGCCTTCCTAAGGCTTTTACTCTGATTAGCCTCTTGAGTGAGGCTTTTTCACTGATAGTTCTCAATGCAGGTATAAGAGCGATGTCCCAGCGAGACTAGTCCACATCTCCTCACGGCTTAATTGTATAAAGTCGACGCACAGCGGTGAAGTTGTTTAAACTAGCAATACAAGATAAGAGGGAGTCATTTCTACATTTGACGATTAAAATGAAGATGGGCGAACGTGCTGATGCTTTTGATTTAGGATTCAGGAGTCCAATTAGGTACGCCCAATGACACTCGATGCTGCGGGTATTGCATATTCGCCGTTACTCGTTTACAATGGTGCTATTCCTCTAATACTAGATATAGAAGCCGGTGATAAAATCATTCGATACAAATAGTACACTGAGAAGGGGTGGTGTTATGCTAGAACGCGAGAAGCTCTACCACCTGAACCAGTTGTAGAAGTTAGCGCTTTCACAGTCGCTTCTGCAGTTGTGCTACAGGTAACACCTGTGTCAAGCGGAGTGCCGCGTAAAAGATGCTATGATATTCGGAAGCATTGCGACTGGCCTGTATATTATACTAATAGGTGTGAGCGGCCAGTAGTTTTGCGTGTATACTCTCTGTCGTAGTACTTTGTATTTGGTATGGCATAGGAAGAGCGGGTGTGAGCCGGACACGGGCTGTTACTCGATCCTCATCGGCAACACGCTGTGAGGCTCGCGTACCACTAGCAACGCAATGTTTGGCTGTAACTAAGATCGCTAAGCAAATAGGCAGGTGTGCTTAACCTGTCATAGCATTGCAATACCTCGAGCTTTGTCATAAGCCGTGTCTTAGTTACGATGTCTGAGACCTCCGTTCCAAGCTAGGCTTAAGGTGTGGAGGCAGCTTTGACTGGCTTACGCTGGAGCAACCGCAACTAGCATGCACTGGGAGTGAATCATAGCTTTAGGGGAGTAAAGGTTAGATGAAGCATCAAAGCATTAACTGCACTAAAAATACTACAAGCTATTATTTAAACAACACTATATCAACCGTGGCCTTGTTACGTTATCAACTAGGTGCCGGTTGGAGTATGCTTTGTTGACGCATCCGTCGATTCACTGAGTTGTGTGGCGTCATGTCTCAAAAGTCTTTTGAACCCAGGAACGTTTTCGTCGACCTTCGAGTCTCGAAAGCCATATCGCTTAATATCGTACCAGTCTCCTGCAGCATCGATTGCTATGGCCATCAAGCCTGTGTCGAAACCCTTTTACAATACATATCATATCCAACCCTTGCCTGGGAAAACAGTAAGACTTGGATGATATTGAACTTGTGCAAATCATAAACGAGCAGAGTTATAGAATATTATCCTTATTATCGTTCTTATTTCACTTTCATATTTTAACCAGCAAAGATGGCTCCCCCTGTCCCTACCTGTGCCGCCAGGGTAATCCGGAACCAATGGCTGGAATACGGCTGGGGCGCTGCCCTGACGCCAGAAATCAACAATACAATCAACAATGTCAAGGGAGAAGCTGCAGCAATGAACAGCCTGCAGCTGTCTCGGGACCGCCCGGTAGATACAGTTACCATGCGCCATGCCCTAACATGGGAACAAGGGCGGCTGTACAACCCAGATATCATCTCTATGCCTCACAGGGACCTTGTCGAATTCTTTGCTACGGAGCCTCATGAGAGTAGCACGACCGTTGATAGACTCGTTAGTGCATTCTCTCCCGATTTCGACTTGGTGGAAATATCGCCCCGGTATGATAATATTAGAGAGGCCGAATATTCTGTCTGGCCGGTCATCATCGACGACTCATGGGTCACCGTCATCCTGCGGATCGAAAAGCAAGAGCCGGTTGCCCGAAAAGGGAAAAAGTCAGTGTACTACGACCGCGTGGTAACCGAGGTGGCCACCATTGACCCCCTACCGAAAAACCGCGATACGCGAAGGGCATTCGCCCGCCGAAGGCTTCGACATATCCTAAAGCATGGCGGTATCGACTTTCCTGAAGACGCTCTGGTTAGAAGCATTGGTGTAGAAGACACGGAGAAGGAGTGGGAGACTGGCTATATCGCATACGCTGTAGTGAGGGAGTTCTTCCGGCGCCACAAGGTCCTCCTTTACCGAAAGCAATTCTCAGCGAGCCCGCCTGCGGATATTCTCTGGGAGGGCTTCGAGGAGCATTACGATGCCGACAGTTACAGAGAGTCGTTAATGGCGGTAAGTTAGAATTGGAAAAGCACGCGCATTACACAGCCGGGGGATTGATCGGGCGTGGAAAAGACCCTTTAAAGCCTGTACTCCTATCTCCATCTATTGAAGTGAGAGCAGCTAACTAATAGCGTTTTACTAGGCGTGTGCCCACCGAACTATCGAGAAATCAGACTACCTCGTGCGAATGGCGCTCGAAGTGCCCAGTCACAAAGCCAACCATGACCCTGACGCGTTGAGTCCCGTTCGAGGCCCGTCAGTCGAAACGTCTCGCAGACAGTTTCCAGACGAGGGTCCTGGCGAGGTGGGCCCTGCTGGCCGCCGCACCGCTCTCCAAATAATACCAGAGTACCTGACTCTGGCTTCAACTGAATCAGAGTCGGATGATGCCCCGGAAGAGGACTCGAACGAGTCCGACGAAAAGTCGGATGATGGTAAGACAGGTCCTACCGATTCTGCTGCGGAAAAGTCCACGGTATTGCCAGCCGAGGAACCCCATGACGACTCCGACGAAAAGGAGACTCCTACCCAAGAAAAGGCGGTGTCACCAGCGCCAGCTCCATCGTGGCCTAACGTAGTCCTAAACAAAGAAGACGAGGAGGTTGCAGGGTCAGAGGCGTCTGGGCCTGAAGTGGACAGTATCCCACCAAAGCAAGAAGAGAACGCCGAGGATGTGAAATCGAAGCCGGAGCAAGAAGACGTAGAAGTGGAAGACTCCATCTACGTGCCCCCCGCCGTCGAAGAAGAGGAAGAACCCAAGCCCGAGACTAAGGACGACGAAGAAGGCGAAGAAGAGAAGATTTACCTCGACATCCCGCAGGAGCCCAGCCGGCGTTCCCGATCGCCGACCCCCAACTCCCGCGGCAGCGCCTCGCCCGCGGCGCAACCGCAGCACGACTACGACGGCGCCGGTGTCGTAAGGGGCACGACGCCGGAGACGCAGCTCCCGGACCGCGAGCTCGACCTGCCCGAGGCGCCGATCAAGCTCGCGCCCATGGCGCCCATGATGGAGGCGTCGTTCCTCGAGCCGACGACGATCCCGGGCCTGGGCAGCCTGGGCGGTGCCGGCGGCGGATACCACTCTCAGCAGCAGGTGGCGACGGCGGCGACGACGACGACGACGACGCTGTACGAGGACGAGAGGGAGGTGCAGGTGGTGCAGCAGACGAGGAGGGGTGCCGTGGAATACGAGGAGGAGGTGGAGGAGGAGAGCCTGTTCGGCGCCGCCGGCAGTCCGCCGGCCGTGGCCGCGACCCCGGGGCAGGGCGGCGACGCGCCCGCCTCGCCGTCCGTGGAGGAGCCCCCGAGCCCGGCCGACGAGGAGGACTACGAGGACTACGAGGACGATGTCATTCGCGAGACCCAAGGGTCTCCCGAGTCCGAGGAGGACGATGACGCGCCTTCTGCCAACAAGCGCCATCTGAGCGACCCGGACGACGGGCCGTCGCCGAAGAGGACCAAGTTCTAAACTGGTTGACTGCGACCGGGACACTAAACTTGGATGAGAGTTTCCTTTGTCATTCGATGCAACGGAGTTAGGGGAGTGAGGGGTGCGTATCACTGTAGTATAGCAACTTTATGTTTAGACGGATTCGTAACTTCAATTGCTTTCAGTCGAGGATCCTTCATTCATACGATATTCGTATTCATATCTGCATAGAAGTATGTAACAGTATCCAACGTACAAGGCGAGTCAATATATACAGGGAATTGAGAGCTGCGTTCGAAGAGGCGTGATGCCCCTTCGTGGTCGTCCGATTCAGCTTTACACGCATTGCGAGTAGAAGTCGTTCATGGCTGTACATGTTCCCGTCGCGCACTGAGTCGGTCCGTTATAGGTGCGACCACCACACTGGCCATCTATTACGTGTTAGTGATCTACTCGTCAAACAACGTGGGATCCTGAGGTCCAGTGAGAAAATTAAGAACTTACAGAGAGCCACTCCGCCGACCGAGCCGGAAGAACTGGGCGATGCGCTGGCCGACGTGCGGGTAGCGAGGGTGGTGGGGAGAGATGAAGATCGAGACACAGCCGCAGACGAGCTGGGGGCAGCAGAAGGAGATTTGGGAGCGGCAGAGGATGATCTAATGGGGACAGGGCCAACGGTAGGGATCCTACCCGGTCTAGAGGAGGCAATCGCCGACGCAGACGCGACGGCCGAGCTAGAAGCGGCGACCGAACTAGGAGCGGCGCCTGAACTTCCGGCGGCCTTTGTCACCGGCGTGGAGCCGGATCCCCCGCCGCAGACGGCGACCGAGCCGCCGGGGGCAGAGTAGGTGGTGGGGTCGAAGCCGTTGTACACGTCCGGGATGTAGATGTTGTCGTCCTCGGCCTTGTAGGCGCCCGGCAGGGAGACCGAGGGCGAGCAGCCGCCTCCGGTGCCCGTGATCTTCAGCTGCATGCAGCCGATGTAGAACTGGGCGCCGCCGACCGTCTGGGCGCCGTGGAGGGCTAGCATCTCGGATCGGAGCTAGTCGTGTTAGTTAGTCACAGTCCCTATTGGCGGTATCTGAGGTCTGAGGGGGGAAGGACGAAGGCTTACCAAGTATTCGCCGGATTCCAGGCCGGTCGGCAGCTTGAAGGTGTAGTTGCCGCCGTTGTCCTGGATAACCTCGTTCGCCCACTTGCCGTCCGCGTAGTTGAGCTCGTCGACCTTGAACCAGCCCGCGCCGACGCCGGTGGTCTGGGCGGCGTCGTCGACGGGCCCGAGCAGGAAATGCGTAATGGGACCCGGGTGGCCCGAGGGGTCCCAGCCGACGGTGATCTCGTCGCCCTCGTTCGCCGCGATGGTCTCCACCCCCGACGGCACTTTCGAGCCGTCGACGTTGCAGGCGATATCGTCACTCGTCACATCGGTCTAGCAAATATTGGTCAGCTAATGAACTAACTGTCTTACATGCATGGTTAGGGCTGTAGCCTAGGAACATACTACGGGGCTGTTGCTGGGCGGCATGCGGACGCCGATCTGATAGCCGGGCGAGACATCGTTGACCCAGAACTGGTGGAGGTTCTGGTGGGCGGTGACAGTCGCGATGAGCGACGCGGCAAGGACTGCCTTGTACATGTTGATATTGGTGGTGATGGTTATGGCGGTGGTGAAAAGAACTGAACGCGAATCACGGATTGCAGGTAATAACGAGTGGAATGCCAGATTCTGCGGTAGAAGAACGACTGAAGCTGAAGGCGCTAAGAAAAAGTGAACGACTTGGACCTTGAACGGCGAAGAAAGGGAGGGCTTGCTTGACTTAGAAGTTTCTGCTCATCCCCAGGCGGACGACCGCCGTATTTGAATCCATCGTCGGCTTGCGCCCCCTGTCCCTCCCCCTGCAAAGCCGGACGCAGACATGCGATGATGGCGAGGAGTCTGTGTCGATGATTGATTGAGGCTCACCCCATCCTTAATCTTCGCGAACGGTCGAGGGGCTGAATTGGGCCATCTAGCTTCGTTTGAAGTCGCAGCGATGATGGGATCGGGAATAGTCGCCGGGTAGCTAGCGCCGACCAGCAAAAACGCAACGTTGAAACATCGTGATGGCGGTTACGCACTGGCACCCGCACTCCACAGCACTATATGTGAATCTCTTAGCGCTCCAGGGCCCACCTCGGCTGGCCTTGCACCACCGACGACCTGGGTTCTTTACGTTGAAGCCTATTTCCACCCGAAGCAACCGGTATAACTTACCCCGAGGCTCTGAATCACGGAAACAATGTTTAATCGAGGGGATCGTATTTCATGGTGGGGTTGACGTTCTGCGCAAGCGAGCACTGGGTAACACCCCCCCTTTATCACTTCACTGTATCGTAATAGGATATGCATAATCACTGGTAAACGACATGCTACTGATTGAAGGAAGAGGTGCGATTTAAAACCAGGTTGCTCAGTTCCCCAGGACATTCCTGGTTATGAGCGTGATATTGAGTACCTAAGCCTTAGATGTAGATGAAGCAGAAATTCCCATCGTGACCTCCAATGTTCGTCATCATGTTTCGCTAGAAGTCCAGGATGTTAGCAACAGGAGACTAGTGCGGATCATGGGAACGGTGTCCCAGCAATATGCGAACGGATAGGGAACACGAGACAACTAGCCGATATCTACTTACCACAGTTACGTTAGGTGCCAGCCATCCAAGGTCGATGATGTCCTCCTCGGCCTCGGCCCTGCGCGAGCCGCCCCAGTGCGGGTGGGGCGGGGGGCCCTGCTGGCTCGGGAACTGGTACATGCGGGTGTCCGGGTCCTGCATCTGCCAGATCCACCAGAGGCGGTCGAGGGCGGCGTGGTGGAAGTAGAAGACGGGGTCTCCCGGGGAGGCGAAGAAGTCGCCGCCCGGGTCGCCGCCGATGGTGTAGTGGCCGCCCATGTGGATGCCCCAGTCGTTCTTCTCGGGCGTGCCCAGCAGGATCTTCTGGAACGTGTCGATGTCCTGCGCCTCGGTGATGAGCGCGTACGAGTAGTTGGCCGTCGTCACCGACGCCGCGTACTTGTTCACGTCGCGCCGCAGGCACCGCGGGTTCGACCCCAGCCCGTCCGCTTGCGGGTTCGGCGGCACGTCCTTGAGGACGCTGGAGCCGGGCCCGAGACTCACCACCATGCTTTTTTTTCATAACCTTGATTAGCTTTAGAAGTGGCAAGGGGAAAGGGGCTCCACTCACTCCTTAAAGGGACCCTCTTTCACACATCCTCCTCCTCCAGCTGAGGGGATAATGTCATATGGTGGCTTGAAGCCCATAGACGGGATGCCAGGATAGTCACTAAACTCCCCGTTACCTCCCATACTCGACGCATTGCCGTTGAAAAGGGGCGAGTTGATCGGGTCTGCGGCATAGCGGTCGTAGTTCCAGTACTAAGGTGGAGTGCAATCATCAGTAATCCTTCAGAAAATAATAACATCCCGAGAATGGGGTTCCTCACTGGTTGGTAGCCTGTGTAGCCGCATTCATCGCGAAGAGCGGTCTCGTATACCCAGAGGAAGTACCGATGTGCTGGGAAGAGGTGGGCCTACGATCCGTCACTGTCAATGAGATACTGTATAGTTTGGTATGGGGAAACCTACGTTGGAGTGAAGTTGGACAGCCGTAGTCATGTGTGTCCCGACCTTTGAGACATAAGTTAGCCTGGAGCTGCTCAAAGGGAGGTGGGATATCGCTGGGTAGAGCTGAGAGCTGTTCAAGGTCTGGCTTACGAAGTCATCATAACGGTTCAAGATTCCAGGGAACTTGTCCAGGGGCCCCTTTGGAGGTAGTTTCTGGAGACAGCGGACAGCACTGATGTATTCCTCTCTCTGTTCAACCGTAAGGTCACTCCTATTTTTCAAGTTAAACCGAAGTTCTCCTTCATTCTTTCGAGAACGTGACATACCATTCCATCTTTTTAACTGCGTTCTCGAGCGTGCAGCCCGATGCCGCAGGGTTCTTGGCCACCCATTCCTCAAACTTCCCGATGCTCTCCTCTTCCAGCTTGTCCACCACGTCAGGAGCGTATGCACTAGGCGGCCTAAGGGGTCATTAGTTATAATACTTGCTTAAAGAAGCTAGGTGGCAAGTCGTGTTACCTACCTTTCGATTTTAAACCGCTTCTGGACAGGCCCTGCGTTGGACCCAACCAGGAGCAGGCCCAGTACGAAGCTCAAGTGTGGCAGCATTTTAGTGGCGCTGGTTCGAAGCTGTGAGAAAGAGGTTCCACCCAGGACAGGACAACGGCGAGAAGATCACATCATGAAGGCCCCGCGCAGAACAGCGCCTCTACATATATCCAGGACAGCCTCCGATCCGCTCACATGGGGTCGGACCGAGTAAAGATGCCGCACGCTAGCCTTCGATGTCTAAATTAACATTCCAGGAGAGTGTGGGGAAACTATAGGTCAGAAGATGTATCCGGGTCTGATCAACGGTGCCGTGTCCAATGGGCCAATGGGCCGCTTCGTGACCTTTAACCCGCGATATGGCCTTGGCCCGGCGTGGTTACGCGCACATCATTTATCCGGGAACAACTTCCAGTCTTCGTCTGTTGCAGACGCAAGCACATCTGCCGAGCAATCGGCATTTGCCAAGTATATGAGTTTGTTGCATCCATACATATCTGATTTGATATTAGACGTCTGGTTGAAGTAGAAGGCTTGCGCGGCATTGCACAGATGGCGGACTCGGGTATATGAAGTGATTTACAACTTCATGACTCGCGGGTAGGTACATGGTAAAGACTAGTTGTAGATATGTACACTCTACCTTGATCCAATTCGAAAACAGCTAATAAAAAAATCATCTTGCTTCCGTACCTTTTTACTAGGAAAGGTGTTTTTAATGATGTCGAATGGAGTACCTATCATCATCAGGTGACAGTCCAAGCTCATCTATAATTATAATTCTCTTATGCCGTGAATCAAAGAAACTCATGTTATGAACACAGGCTACATTTTCCCCTGAGTGCTGCTTCTTCGGTCGGTCCATATGCCATCATTTGTTTCTCTGTAGGCGTTGGGGGGTTTGTGTAACGCCAGTGGCGGTCATAGGCACATTCCAACCTTTTACCACGAATTTTCATAGGTAACTTCTACTCCGCCGATCTGCCAACTAGGTCTGGTTTACGACGCGTATGCTCATGCGTATTATGATCTTATAGAAGGAGACAATGAGACTCAGTGCCACAGGACATAAGGCGCCGCGGCTGGTGCTGCAAATGTGACGACGCTCTTCTATGACTACCCAAAGGTACTGAATAGCTTGGATATATTATGATTAGGTATTGGGCTGTCCTTATTGTATAATATCATTACCTACCTTTTGTTCCTAGAACCTTGAGAGAATAGCTCGAAGCTGCCTATGAACTTGCTAGTTCTCGGTTCTTAGCACCAGCAACAAGTCAGGCTATCATCTATGTCGGGCTAACTTATACATTTCCTAGTGTCTCCTCGAGCTAATGGACTCTGCCCTAGACTTTTAGGTGGGTAAGTTGAGCAGTCCAAGGCTTCTGCCACATGTCTATCTCATTTATAACGATAACTTCTAAGTGTTTTGTTAAAGCTAGTTACCGCCTACGATTTTCTATTCAGTGGCTTTGATGATTCTTTATCCGCTTGAGTCACCGGCCTAAAAACATTTTGGTAGACAGCTTCAGAGCAACTACCGTACATTCTTGCTTCTTAGTTTCAAGATAGGTTCTGACAGTTACTAGAGTGGTCTTAGCTTTTCGAGAGTCAGTATTCTAGTGTAGAGCTTGGCGCGCAACACCGTCTTTCCACATCTAAGACACAAAGCAACCGGCCATAGAAGACATGAGACGTGGAAAGATTAGCTGCACAAGCCGCTATAGTGGAAACTGCACGAATCGGAAGACCCTGTCAGCCCTGTCGTGGAAGCTATTATGTGGAGGTCGGTACTCCCTAGGCGCTGGAGCTTTCCGTATTAGTGGAGAACAAAGACACCGCCATCGCCGGAGACTAATTACGGCGAGCTGAAAATGGCAACTCGGCGGCGGCGGATCTGCAGTAGAATTGCTGCCATCGCCGCCGTGACTCAAAGGCCGAACTGTTGTTGCCTCGGAATTGCCTCTATTAGTTGCCTAACATGCGATTGATGCGTGCAGAATGTACAGAGCAAGCTGCACGTCCAAGTGCTCAGGCACGGTATTTATACCTCGGTGTCCCTCCGGATCTGGAGGAACTTGTAGTTGTGGCGTGGCCATCATTCCCCTGGTGCTCTCCCCCAGGACCAGGTCGTAGTGACAACTGGTTTGCTACTACCTAGTGGGGGATCGCGGCGGTTCTTGGGGTTCTCAGCAGCTCTTTGGATGAAGGCTATGAGCTACTGAATCATCGCAATGTCTGCCCATCCAAGGACCCCTCGCGAGGCCGCACAGGCGGCACTCTGCCGTCGACGCCTTCTTTTGGACATCAAGGAGCTCCACGAGAAGCCATATCCCAACGTCGCTCTGCACACCTACGACTCCGACCTCTCGGCAGCATGCTTGGTCCTGACCCCCGACAACTACAAGCCACTGCACCTGACTATCCGCTTTGACGATTACTATCCCCTCAAGCCACCTAATGTTCGCATGGACTCCTCCGTCACCCACCCCAATGTGTACAGCGGCGGTTGGATCTGTGCCACCATCCTGCAAGCCGGCGTTGAATACACGCCGGCCTATACCCTAAAGGGCATCGCCATTCAGTTGCTAAGCTTCTTCGACAGCCGGAGCGTGGAGCAGGACCATGGTGGTGGGGTTAAGAAGAGCTTGGCATGGTACCAAGAGATGGATAGCCACCTGGTTGACGACTTCCAGTGCACGTATTGCCACTTCAGGGCTGACTATCGGCCATCAACTCGACCTCGGATGTCGGGGCCGAATAGCTTTGACGCGCTCGTGAGTAGTGCTCCCGAGCAGTGGCCCACGATCGGAGGCTCGCCTCCACCGCAACCGCAGACGCAGCCGCAGCCGCAACCCAGCGAGATCAACACGCAAGCAGAAACCAGACCAAGAGTTCCGCCAATCCTCGCCGCCGAGGTCCGCCGCGTCCACGCCGTGGGCGACTTCCCGGCGTTCCTGCGCGCGATGGGCGTGCTCGCGGCGCCGACGGCGGCGGGGTTCACCGCCGTCCTGCGCCGCACCGTCCTCCTGAGCATGGAAAGGGGTTACTCCAAGTGGGGCTACTCGCGCGAGGACGCGCTGCTGCTGCGCGCGCGCCGGGACCCCGGTATGGCGCTGACGGGCGAGCAGGCGCGGTGGCTCGCCAGGCATCGGGATGATAATGTGGATGCCCGCTATGTGACCTTCTTTCCGGGCAGGCAAAAGAGGCCGGAAACCTCCTGAACCCCGGAGGCATTTCGACGGGTTGAGCCGTACCCCTGAACCTCAGAAGTGTGACCTAAATATCCACACGCATAATCGCTGCTTGTAAAACTTCTAGCTAGATGCAACAATATTAGCGATGTAGCCCACCAGCTGTGAACTATTTGCGTATGTGGACCAGTATGTGATAGCTAGGCTGGGTTGAGACCATCGCGGGATGGCAATACATAGCACAATTCATTGATTAAACTTTTATACCCGAAATTAAATAGTCACTTCACAGTAAGTGATAGAGAATGCATGCTGTCGCATATTCATGAATTATTGAACGGAAAAGACGATCCAACCACCCTCGTCTATGTCCAGACATACGACTTGATGGGACGGCGTAAACTTGCTCATTAAATCTCTAAATGTTATAATAAATGGTACACCAAAAGCACGTCTCACGAGATAATGCATGGTAAAAGCCGTCGCTAGTAGATATCATAACCGTTTAAAGTGAATGGCTCGTAAGACGTTCATGAATGGGGCACCGTCAGAATCCACGAAGGCGATTGGTACGCCGATGCGGGCAACGCACGAAGCGAGACAAAGGATTCGGCCACTAGATACACCCGCGCGACAACATACATGGACCCGCCGAGGCAGCAGAGTATATACAACACGACGTGGCTTCTTCGACGCCGAGTGGCTGCGAGGATATCGTACCAGAACCACCACACGGAGCCCGACAAGTGGCCCAGCAAGTTGAGTAGAGACCACAGGAGCCCGCTAAAGACGATATAGATACCCGACATCCGCTAGAACCATAACTCCACAGTGGTCGAGAACTGCTCGTTCCAGCCCGCGACGTGGACGGCGCCGTACACGGTGCTTGCGCTCCACAGGATGATTCCCATCAGGTGCCCCTGCATATGGCGGACCAGGTCGTCTCCCGGCCAGTTTCGGGGTTGTTCCATGACGAACTCCTCGGCCACGCAGACCAGGCCTTCGGGATCGTCGGTATTGGCCGGCTCGTTGGGCCGGTTCTGGCGTTTGAACTTGTCCCGCACCTTCTGCGGCATCTCGGGGTACAGCCGGAGCGCTTCGCGGTACCGCAGCTCGTCTAGGTCCGAATCTGGAAACTCTGGTGGTTTCCGAATCGCGGGATGGCGCTCGATGGCTTCGCATGCAAGCTTCCACCGTTCTCCTCGCATCTCTTTCGCAGCCGCATCTTTTGAGAATTCGTAGACGGGCCTGGGTGTCTCGTTTTGCTTGTCGAGTTCGCTATAGTTGTTGCGCAATACAAGTGAGCCCCCTTCTCGCGGCTCGGTAGTTGTTATTTCCAACGTTGATGGAGTGTCGTCGGGTGTTTCATATGATCTTGGTGTACTGGAACTCTCGTGTCGTGTTAACACGTTTGCCTTTTCATTCTGTTCATCGGGTCCGCCTTGCGAGTCACGAGTACCCGGAACGTATAAGACCTCAGAAATTCCTGGCCGGACGCCGAAGGCGCGCAGAATGTCTCGATAACTCCCGGTTCTGGCGCTGACATGACTGGACATGTACATGAACGCACACATGACCCGAGTCCACTCTCCCTGCAGTACCGTCGGTTCCCTGATCCATCTGGGCTTGTGCCACCAAAGGATGTAGTTGATAAGAGCGCATAGAACGTGGCCGATCGTATTCAGCTCGAGCGGTGTGACAGCGAGGCTGACGGTGAGGCGCGTGATGGTCTGGACGAGCATCCATCCGACCTGAACACAGCAGATCGGTTTCGCGGCTCCGTCTGTTTTGCTCTTGTCGTCGATGTCTGAATGTGTTATAGCCGATAACAACCCGCATTTTGCTAGAAGCTGTATTCCCGGGGGCGTTATGTGAAGACGTCGCTGGTGCGGAATAAACGACGGCCCTCTTGACATATCAGGGGTTGTCAAGCCAAAGGCGAACCCGCCTATCCCGGCGTAGAAGCTATGCACCATAGTCCATTTCTGGCTGGGAGTGCGGCCTTCGCCACCATCGCCCTGTCGACTGTTAGTATCAGGTTGCATTCCTCTTCGCAAGCCTGTGCCCACCTCATTAACCCATTTTGTGAGTGCCCGAGCTGATATGAACTGCCGCCAAGCGGCCCAAATCACGAGCTCCGGTCCGAAAACCCCCAGGATTCTCCATTTGAAATACCTGTACGTGTACTGGATGTCGCTCTCGTCATACCTAGGCAGATTCAAGTGTACGGCCGACCAGACGACGCAGAGACTCGGAGTCAAAAGGCAGGAAAATAGAAGAGAAAGGGTGCCGAGACCATCAGGGTCTTGCAAGAAGCCGACGAGGGTAGTGTTTACGCCGCCGTCTACGCTACTAGGGTAAGCGCTCTTTTGACTTGTACTTAGACTGATACATGCATACTAACAACCTGTGTGGGTACCTGAGAGATGGGCCCCTTACAGATTCGATATACGCGGTGCCAGTCACCAGATCTTCCACGTCGCCGTCATGGTCGCCGCGTGGATACATTTTTGTGGTCTCGTCGAGGCCTTCCGTGGTATTCGGTCAAGTGTCGACCTGTGTACCTAGTGTCATCAAGCTGTCTAGGTATAGAGGTGTTAAGCAGAAAGTGGCTCCTGGTATAACGGCGGATCTAAGCTGCCCTCACAAACCAATACCCCCTTCACACTAGTTAAACATCCGCGTCTCCTCCCAAACTCATTGCCATAATGCGGTCCTTTGAGAGGCGAAACAATTTGGTTATGGGCACGAAGAACCGTAACCATGAGGAGAAAGCTTGGGTCTTAGATTGCTGCAACCTTCAAAATACAGAGAACTTGGCCTTATACTTTGATGCGCTATCGAGGTCCAAGCCTTATGCTCTGGTTATGTGTATGCTCTTTTCTCAGGGGATGGCAGACGGATCTGGAGATAATACATGCGAGTCAGATTTCCACAGGCTGTAGGGTATAGGGCCAATTAGCCTGACCGGAATCCAACAATCACACAACCGACCAGCCTAAACAGTTGGACAGTAAGCTCGGTTAGCTCAGCTGGTTAGAGCGTCGTACTAATATTTGCTCCTTAGCGAATACATAGTAATGCGAAGGTCATGAGTTCAATCCTCATACTGAGCAGCTTTCAATTTTTTCATATTTCGCAGCTCCATGCTGGGTTCTGGTACAATTGTTTTTGCCAGAAGAGTAGGCAAGCTTTGGGAAGTAAATTTTTGTCGTTTCTTATCGTGAGTGAATGCGCAAGTCCTACGTGCCTCCATGCCGCTATCCCCGAATGACTCCACATGCGTACCCGAGTCTAACCAGCTCGCTATGCATCATGACATCTAAAAATGGTGTTCACTATCTTCCCCTTTCCACGCAGTGTTGAAATCTGCCAAGTAAACAAAACAAGAACCAAAAACACCCCAGAGTGACAGAATACAAGAACAAGAAAGAAGAATGAAAAACAATACACAGGCACAACACCTAGTTCCTCTAGGTATCTAGGACCACCCCAGCAACTGATCCATAACCGCGCCCGCCTCCGCGCAGCGCGCCCCGGCATCGAAGTCCGGCGAGGAATCCCACCGGCCCCACAGGGCGCGCTGGAGCGCGTCGGCGTCGAGCCCGACGCCGCCCGTGAGGAGGTGCGCCGCCTCGGCGGCCGCGCGGGCGGCGTGCTCGGCGTGCGGGCGACACGCGTGGTCGTATGCGCGCAGGGCGGCGGGCACGGCGGCGCGCGAGGGCGCGCGCCCCAGCAGCGTCGCCAGCGTCAGGGCCTCCTCGAGCGCGAGAGTGGCCGCGTCCGCCTGCAGTGGGAGGGGTGGCGTGCTGGGGTGCGCCGCGTCGCCGAGCAGGCACGCCGACTGCGTGGCGTAGTAGGTCGGCGCGGGGCCGTGCTGCTGCGGCTGGGTGAGGCCGGGGACTTGGACGGTGTAGATGCTTTGGATGAGCTGTTTTTTAGAGGGCTTGGTGTTAGTTGGTAACTAACTACCTCTTCATTGAGGAGGGGATTGCGCACATTGACCATGCCCTGACAAACAGGCACCTGGCTATCGGCGAAGATCTCGCCGAACTCCTCCGGCGTGAACAGCCGCGCCCACCCGGCGGCGTCCTGGCCGTCCTCCCCATTGTACATCCTGGCGTAGGCCGCGACCTGGACCTCCCTGCCGCCCTTGAGCAGGCAGTGCCGCATGAGCGTGCCGTTGCCGACCCAGGCCATCTGGCAGGGGCGCCCCGGGTCCAGGAACTCGGCGCCCATGGCCGCCTGCGCCCGCGCGACCGGCACCGTGACGTGCAGACCCCAGAAACCCCCGGCCGGATCGGGCTGCTCGGACGCGCCGTCCAGGAGGACGAGCCGGACGACCCGCTGCGCGATGTCGCTGACGTCGGCCCCGACGACCACGTCGTACTTCCTGCGCGACCCGTCCGCGAACCGCAGCGCCGCGCCGCCGTGGGCGCGCTCCTCGACGGCGGCGATGCCGGCGCCGGCGTGCAGGGCGCGTGGGGGCGCGGCCCGGAGGACCTCGCGCAGGAGGGCCTGGCGGCCGACGGTCCTGCTACGGTCCTGCTCCTGCTCGCCGCCGGTCGCGATCCCGTACCCGGCGTGGGGACCGGCGGCGACGCGCGTCTCGCTGGCGCCGGGGACGGCGCCGGCGCGGTCGAGACACCGGATCAGCGCCGGGTCGATGGCGTGGAGGCTGGCCTGGGCGCTGAGGGTCAGCGAGAGGGCGGGCCCGTCGTCCCGGAACGAGGGGCGCGACTCGTACAGGTCGACGGCGATGTGCGGGTATCGCAGTAGGCCCCGGAGGAGGAGAGCCCCCGCTACGCCGCCGCCGAGGATGGCGACCGTGATTGTCGAGGGTGAGCTTGGCATGGCGTATGAGGTGTTAGCAAGCTGGCGGGAGTCTACACAAGTGTGAAATCGTGGAAGGTAGCCGCGATGAAATTTTGCAAAGTGACGGTGATACTCCTCGAGTTCAATGATAAGTAGAGGGCAAGGGAGTAGAAGCCCCTTAAGTATTAGGAGCATTACGGTTCTTCTCCTTGTTTAGCTTTCGAAGCGGCATCTGACAACTCGCGGGCACGGACAAGATCCCATTTCCACTGTCATTCCATCAGATTCCTCCTCGGATAACGAGCCTTTGAAGATCTAATGCCTCCATCGTCAGTATCAAATTTAGTCACCCCCGTTTTCCCATGCTGAGATCATTTCTCTTATCGTGAGTTTACCAATCAAGTTTATGGATCAAGTCTACGGCGTGGACGAGTGGACGGGTCCGACCCTCGTCTCCTGACAGGGGGTCTATCCCGTACTCTGCATAGGGCTGAAAACGACGGGATTCAGCCTCAAGCGAAGGATTACCAACTCTTGGTCTACGTATTATTTTGCTGTCGCTCTAGACTCCTCGCCTCATTAGCAGTGCTTCTATTGAAGATGCCTGTAAAGGTGGTTCATAAGGGTTGCCTAATAAGATGACACATCTGTTTCATCATTACGATTCCTCAACATA
Organism: Xylaria sp. JS573; assembly: GCA_000966885.1. NCBI lineage: Eukaryota > Fungi > Ascomycota > Sordariomycetes > Xylariales > Xylariaceae > Xylaria > Xylaria sp. JS573. Next base: position 151,685 of record JWIU01000031.1, on the reverse strand, counting down.
ATTTCCATACTGGTACAACTGTAGTTAGAGTCCGAGATGAGGCGATCTGGAACACGTGCGGCTGAACACGTGGAAGTCTGGCCCCAGACCCGGGGGCGTGGGTGGCCGTTGGATAGTGAGATCATACGGACCGGGGTCTCTCAGCTCCAATTGGCTATTTTGGTATACCATGAAGCCCTAGATGCAGGGCTGTGAAGATCCCATCTAGGCATCAGAGTAAAAGATGTTATTTGGCCATCGGAAGGACGGAGTGTCTGACGGTGGAAGCTTGCTCCCAGAGCCAGGAAGCACTCGAAAATTCTGAAACATACTGAATCACTGATCCTTTGAAATAGAATCGTTCTGGAACGTCCAGATACTATCAACTGATTCGCAGCTGAGCGTATCATACACTGATACGAGACGCGAGGATGAATAGTCTCCCGACCAAAAACATCACAAGAGTGTATATGCCCAACCTTGTGAGTTGAAGCCCTTGTCGAAGGCCCAGTGTGATCTCGCGGCATTTGAGACGTTAATTCTGTTTCCAATTTCATCCCTGTTAAGATGCCAAGACAGATCAACGTCAAGCCAAGCGCACTTGTCATTCCGATCCTGCCAAAAGGGCGTTGGGGTCCGTGGATTAGACGACGCTTCCTGCCCAGTCAGATACCCGGACCTCTGGGAATAACTTCAGTCTCCGCAATATACAGACAACAGATATGAAAATAGAAATTTGATCTATTTCGATTTATTGCTTTCACTCCGGTCGGTTCCAACTTCCATATTGAGGTAGCACCGTACAAGCCTCTAACGGCGCTCTCTTATACCGATGTGTAATCGCAATTGATATACGACCAACTCACCATCTTTCGAGTCCCAACAGTCGCGCCATACTCCGATACCTTCACGAACCTTCATAGCCGGTCGGTGCACCGTCGAGGAATCGTAATAATAACAACTTTGCCTTTTCCTTTACCTTCAAGCTTACTCATCTCGGCAAGCTTTCGGCGACACTCCCACGAACAAGAAGATAATTCTCAGGGGAGTGTTCTGTTAGAAGAGTGGAATCCAATACCCAGAAATCGATTCTTTGTTATCCGCAAGCCCGCTTTACAGCAGGGTCTTTCTGAAAAGTACATACTTGCTTTGCTGGATAGAATTGGCTTAGTTGTTTGGAACACGTGGTCAGGTACAAGGAATTGTTCTATCAAACCTGGCCATAATAACATAGCAGTTATCTCTAAAACCTAGGCGATGAGCACAACCATGAGATCATAGGACATATGATGGGAAAATATATATATATGAGATAGAGTCGCTCTAGCTGGCCGAGCTCATCAACCCGCATTTGGCTAATAATCAACAGCATAGAATGCCTTAGCACAACCACACCTTAACGTTTTACCAAGATCAAAATTACCAGAATGTTCTGCTTCCGGAACTACTTCAAACACGATGATTGCGGCTGCGACTTTCACCAGCAGGTCGACGAACACGAGGACGACTGCAGTCATGACTGCGACCCGGCGGCCCACTCCAACGTGATCCCGCGACCTGGAAGCTGTGAAATACATAGTATAGAACAGTAGGCAGGTAGTCGCTCGCCCCAGCTTAAGCTGTGAGTTACCTAGATGCAATTCATTCAGCAATAAAATAACTCTTCCAAAAGAACTGGTTGATATTAGTGATGTCGTCCGTACCCGAGGTTTTGATGATTGTCACTCACGTGTGTAAATTTATCACGAAGGGAAGAGAAGTATCTTAGGTAAGATAGAACATGACGAGGCTCGCGTGTATTATGTCCTCATTCACACGACTGGCGTGTGCTATCCGAGATGAAGCAGAGAACATGGTAAGAATACATCGCCGGGGCCTATTTTCCTGGGTCTAAAGCGACCACATGAGAAGTAGGTAGTCTCGGCAGTTTCAGACCACAAGACGTATAAGCAAGTGTTATGCTAGCAATTCATATTCCGCAACAAAAGAAACATTCCATTCCACCCCTCCCCTTTCCTTTCTCGTCTTCCAACCAAACCCAACTAACCAAACCAACCAACCCCCAACACCCAAACCTCCAACATCCAACATCAGTTCAAGGGCCTTCTACCTTGAAACAGAGGCTCAAGCGGGTGAGCAAATCAATTTGCGCCGGTACTGCCTACGAAGGCCGCGGCAAAAAGTAGTGCACACGGAACGGAACACGCTTCGGCTCCCGCGCGGGCCGGCGTGCATTACATACTCTTTCTTCGGCGAAGCCTTCGTTTTCGTCAGTAGTCTTTAGGGATCAATAAAATTCGGGCAAGCCGTCCAATGGTTAGGCGGGAGATAGCCGCAGAAGTGACAAGTCGGCGTATCCCTCTCGTTCGCCTTCCCCCTCCCCTTCCCCCTATCTTCATTTGAGCTCTGGCGGGACGAGGAAGGAGGAGGAGGAGAGGAAGAAGAAGAAGAAGAAGGGACAGGCTGCTGCGTCCGCGATCCTGATCCAGATGCCGGCGCCGATGCCGATGTCGATGCATATCCCGATGATGTCCCCCGTGCCAGCGACCCCGGCCCCAGCCCAATATTTGTCCTAGTGGCGGGCGACCTCTTGGCGACCTTACGAGGGGAACGGGGAGGGGGATTCGTCGGGTCAGATATCTCGGGGGTATTGATACGGGGGAGCCTGAACCCCCCGCCTCCGCTGGATCCCGATCCGTGTCCCGGTGTCTCCGTTCGAATGGGAGGCAGCGTCTGCCGCAGTCCATACACCCTGCTGCCACCGGGTGTCGATTCGTATCTCGGTGTCTCCGCCCCCGTCGGGCGAAGTACGGGGGGAGTTGGCATCAGCCGCCGCCCGTCAGGCTCCCTGCCGCCCCTAGATGTCGATCCGTGCCGTCCCGGTGTCCCCCTTGAAGGGGGAGGAGGAGGGGCGGGCCGCTTCGGCTGATAATAGTCCTTGCCGTGGTTCGGCATCGTGGTTATGTAGGTATGCATGTGTGTGTGTATGTATGTGCGTATACCTTGCGCTGAGTAGATAGGTAGTTCGCTTGCTGATAGCGAAGGCGGATATCTTAGGTATCTGAAACTGGTACCTACTTAGGTAGGAGAACAAGAAGTCAGTCTCAGGTTACACCAAACCATGTACCTAAAAAAGAGCGTTTGGGGGAAATTTGGGAGAAGGAAGAAAGACGGGATGCGTGTTTATAACCTCCTGAAGAGGGGGACAGGGAGGTTCAGCAGAGGTGCTTTTTGTCTGTCTCTCCGCGAAAGGCTCGTCGACGAGGACTCGCTGACCACTGTGTATGTGGAAATGTTGATGCGTCAGATGCTGACGCACCTCGGTATGTAGCCAGGACACACTCACCTGTACTGTGCTTCTTTAGAGAAAGGCAGAAAGGTCGTTGTCAGGAAAGCAGAAAACGGGGGCCACTTGTTGTGCCTATACTAAACAGAGAGCAGACAGATGTGAGCCTGGATCTGGATCCGGACTTTTATACGCGATCTAGGCATTTTGGGCTGTTGGTAGCGGCTGAAAAATAAAGGGATATTAGGGCTCTGAAGATAAAGATAACAATTAATCACCAGTTGGGGGCATGTGTTGTTTTTCTTCCCGAGTTACCACAATACGGCAAACCATACCTGGGAAATATGTCCCGCGGGACTTACGGCAGATCCTCCCTCGGACGTGGCGCCTGCAAACAGCATCCCAAGGCTTTGAAGGCAGGGCAACAACCTTTCAAGAATAATTACTAGTTAGGTGTGTGTGTATGTGTGTGTTGTTTTTCTCCCCGAGTTTCCACAGTACGGTAAACCGTACCTAGGTAGGAAATACGGTCACGCTGGACCTGCGGCTGAGCCTTACTGGCCCTGTAGAACCTCCTCTTTGTGCCGGGCCGGGCAAACATACCTACTGTCTCGGCCTCGGTATGGTGTTTGCGTGTTTACGCACCCGTATATTATCGAGCACCCAACACGTAGTAAATCCTTTCTTTCCCATTCGCCGGTTGGTACCTTTGCCCTTTCGCCCCCAACCTAGTAAATAGGTACCTAATCATCGCGCGCATGAGCACCGCCTTGTGCGTCATCATCAGCCCAGATATTCAGAGTGGACAATGAGTTAGTCAGAGATATGAACTCCCAAGATCATGCAAACCCCTCCCTTAGAGGCTCACTGCCAGGGCAAGGGGGCGACCACCCCGCACACTATACATCCAGCTATATCAATATGGGACGATGGTTATGAGGAGTAGGTTGCGTGTTATGTGTAACATACTACGTGAGGAGGGCAGAGCTTGATATATATACACACATACGTATATACATACCAGATGGGCATGTAGGAGGCGGACATACGTAGGCCCGCACCGTGGACTAGGTGTCCATGTCACCACGACATACCATATCAGAAGACACGTACGTACCTACACCGACCCCATACAGCTTAATAGCCTGACCTTGATAGCCTGCCTAACATTGGCATCTATTGATACCAACTACCTAGGTATTGCGAGTCCAGAGGTCCCGTCCCGTAGGTACGATCCGAGCCCGTGATACTCGCCTGCTCTTCTTCTTCGTCAGAACCCTACTACCTATAACCTAGGCGAAGACCAAAACATGCGTCCTCCTTCCTTCCTATACAGGGGTATCATCATCATCGTCGTCGTCAAACATGATCAAAATGCCCTCCCTGCCTGCCTAGTGGTGTCTTTTGTGATTTTTTCCTCCGTTCCGTTCGCGTCCATCCCATCCACCCAACCCGTGAATATGAATCACCCAACCTAGTACGTGCATCCACCGTAATCCATTTTTTGACCTCTTCGGCCCCTTTCTCTGAATGGAATGGGATAAGAGGGTGATATGACTTCCCTGCCAAACCAACTCCTTGCCCGATGTAAACAAGTCACCTACCAGTATGCATAACCCCGTAACCGTGACCAAATGCCAGTAAAGAGCTTTTTGACGCAGAAAAAAACCGCAGAATTTGGGAGATACTGTGTCTAATGGGAGGTATATTGCATCAGAGTGGAGTCCACTGTCTAGGCGGAGGTGATGTATGCCATCACTATCACTGCCACCAGTCTCAACCCATCCACGCTTGGCCATGCAGAGGTTCAAGCTCGTCGAACTGCTGACCGGCCTTTGCTCACAGAGGGGCGAACCCGGCTTCTTCGAGAGCCGGGCCATCTGGCAGCATAGGACGGCCCTGCATCGGGAAGGGCCAAAACAGCGGGTTTTCTAGGCTTTTGGGCGTCTGAGCCATGGGACCTCCGCCGACCCCACGCGCAAGTCTCGACATCGGCATCTGCTCGATTTCGTCCAGAACCCGATTCTCTTCGATGATCCCTTCCATTCGTTCCACTTCGTTCGATTGGTCATCCGAATTCATCGCACCCTGTAACCCTGCGGGTCCGTTGGGACCGCGCAGACCCCAGCTGCAGATGAAGTCGCCCTCGTTCACGTTGGGAGCGAAGAAATTCAAACTGCTCGTCCCCGGCCGTACCACCTTATCGGCGTCGTCCGAGCTGCCGGCGCGCGGAATATCGACCTCAATGTTCCATTTCTTGGCGAGATACCGCAGAATATTCAAAGCCTGTTCTGCAAAGTGGTGACATGGTGCCATCTCCGCCAGGTCGGCGATTCCCTGCTTAAGAGATTCGGCCACCCTTGGTCTGAGCTTGGCCGTCGTCGCGCTTGATGGTGACGTCAAGTCGAGCTCGCCTCCGGTATCAGAAGGTGACTGTGTCCGCTTATGTCCAGAGTCGTTACTTTGGGGTTTGATCGTTGATGCGTTGGAAATCGCAGCTGGAGAGGTTGATTGTCTGCTGGAAGTCTCTACACCTAGGGCTAGATGCATGATGGAAGAGGTGAGTACAAAATAAGGAACGAATGACGGTGTACGGCGAAGAGTGTACAGCTGAGAGTAAGATCGGAGAAGCCCCTGAATAGCGTCTGCGGCTTGTACACAGACATCGCGAGGCAATATACTCGAACCGATTATTCGTAATTTTATGAGAGGGCGAAAGAGGAGTAAAATGGCGAAATGATAGTACATGCTGGCTAGATATTAGCTAACTCTGGTCTAGGCCAATAAGCCGGATACGAGTACTTACTGGGCGAAAAGGACGGCGGGCGTGAAATTATGCCCTAATCGTAATACCTCGGGTATACCATCGTACCAGTTCAGGTATTGAGTGTAAATGGCGAGGAGGTCGCGGCTCGTCACCGGTTTAGATGGAGAGTGGAGAACGTAGAGGGACTGATGAACAAGCTCACTGAGCTCGCAGAAACATTTATATACAGACCGAACATTAGACGGTTGTTGGCAGGATCGTTGCAGGGGCGCGCCTATACGGTGTACTAGATATAAGTCAAGTATTCCACCTCAAGAAGGTTCAGCATTAAGGTAACTCACCGTCATCTGTATAGGGGATCCACAGAGACGCTTCTATATCGTCGATGATGGCAGGTTTAGGGGGCAGGTGAGGAAAACAAGAACATTGCGGCAGAGAACCGGTGGCCAAGGACCAGGCACTTTGAATGTGTTAGCGTGGGCCCAAAGAGATATTTCAGTTTTCAACAGAGCACTTACTGGTCCAAGGCGAAAGCCCCCCAGTACGTAGCAGCTTGGACAGCTAGTTCGTCCTGGTCGCCGTCGTTTTGTAACCGGTGCAGTCCCATTTCAATAGCCAGCCGTATGCTCTGTCCCGCGTAATACCATGACTCGGAATCTCTCCCACAGCTTGCCTCTCGAATGGACATTATCCCGAGGGCTTGGATGGTAGTTAGGTTATGATGGTTAGCCTCCCGGTAGAAAAGCCGCAGCGATTCCTTGAAGAAATGGTCACCTGCGGTCCGGGCATCTGACGGATTCGCACGCGTGTTAGGCTGGGTTGAAAAGCGGCACCCCAAGGCCAATATGGCGTTAACCAACATCGACGAGCAGTACCGTTTCCGGCCTTTTAGGAAGTCTTTCATGAAGTGTTCCTTGCTGAGAGACGCAAATGTCGGGTATTCCCAGCAGAAATACAAGGCGAGGAGATGCGTGACAAGGGCATTGTCATTTGTCACGTTGGTCCACGTCTGCGGCGGGACCTTCACATCGGGAGATTCTAATGGCGCGAGCACCTGGTCAACTCCTCGGTATCGCGTGTCTTCTGCCGACGATTGGTCCTGGAGCCACAAACCAACACGCGAACGCGGCGGGCCGTCGGCGGCCCATTGCATGGCATCAGGATGGGAGTCGCTTCTAGTTGACACGGTTTGACTCTGCGAAGAGATATTCCAAGGACTATTGGGATCAAAATCTTGCTTGATACTATGCGATTGCGCGGTCGCAGGGCTCAGGCCCACCTGGGCGTAAGTATTCGTGCCGCCGATGTTCGCTCCTCCGTAGGTCGAGAGAGGCGGCAGCGCCTCTCCGCTTCTCGGTTCGCTCGGGCGCGCAAAGCTTGGCAGGGCACCTCCGCCCGAAGGCAGAGTCCCGCTGAGCCATTCCGAGATCCCCTCAATAGTCTGTCCATTCCGTATCCTCTGCAGAACTTCCTCCCATAGTTCGGACTGGGTGAGAGCGGAGAAGACCGAGTCGCTTTGGCGCTGCTGGCGTCGTAACGTTTCGATTTCGTGACGCAAATTTTCCTTCGATTGTCGCACGGGCACCTCGTATACGCACTCAACGTCCTTCTGCGTCTTGCATCTGCCGCAAGGCTTCTGTCCGTCGCACTTAGCACGCTTTTTCCTACATTCAGTGCAGGCATTAGGGGTGACCACGCCTAGACCTCTCCTCCGCTTCGACGATGGTTGCTGGTTAGCAGCACCCTCCGCTCCAGACTCACCAGAAGCCGCGGGCGCCTCGTGTTTCGGGGGGGGTTTGGACGAGGAGGACGGTGGGCTAGCGGGAGGACCGCTACCTGTTTCCTCCTCCATGGCAGCAGCTCAGAGCCAGCAGGACATGCTCAGAGCCCCCGCAGCAGCACACTCGGGGGACGGATGAGGGGGAGAGTAGGTTGGCCGTCGAAGGGGCGCGTCGCTCCTGTGCGGTTTGCCGGTGCGTGGCGGTAGCTCAGGTCTCGCAGGTGAGCCGCGGTATGGCCGGGGGTCTCTATATCAAGGTCAGGCACTGCGGCAATAGGCGAGGTAGACGCGGTGCTGGGTGGGAGTGTTCGAGGTGAGTAGGGAACTAATGCAATTGAGAGTTGAGTACTGCGTATTATGCGTAGGGAAAAGGCGCGGAACTCGTGGTCAATTGGGAAGAAGAACACAAAAGGTTCACTAGGGTGGCTAGGCATGGAATAGGATTGTCGTAGTGGGGGGAGCAGGCCAGAGAATGGGAATCTGGCTTGCAAGGATGAAAGCTGCACACTAGTCTTGTATAGTCGGATGTTCAATGCTGATGACGAAATGGGCGTGTCGTTCCCATACCCCGGTAGGCTCTGGTTAACAGGTGTTGCGAGAAAGACGAGGAAGACAATGAAGAAGAAGAAGACAATCGCATTATCATGGTTACTACGAGAAGGTCTCAGAAGGTTGAGGCCGAAATGAAAACAATCCCCAGGGGGACGAAGGGTGGCGACAAGGGTGAAAAATAGCACACGAAACCCAATGTGGTGGTTGGTGGGATGGGATTTGGAGGAGTGAGGAGGCAGAGTGGAAGATTGGTTATATTTTCGATGGATGTTCCATACCAGCTACCTATACCAGGTACCTATACCTATACCTACCTACCTGAGTTAAGGTACCTACTCACCTACTCCGTACATCCCCCACGCACGTTACTTGCTCCACAGACTGTCGAGAACGTCCATGACTGCTCTGCTGCTGTCGCTGCGTAGATAATACTTCGTCGGGCACAGCCAGGAGCCCCCTATACGTGCAGTATATCTGTCTGTTAAGTACCTAAGGTACATAGAAAACCCTGCATTTGTGAAGTATTATTAGTAGGTAGATGTGCGCCAATCGCCGAGGGTACTGCAAGGAAACCCTCCATAGAGTGACTGATAAGAAAAATTACAGATAATAGAATCCCAGTCGCTTGTCCTCTGCCATACCTACCTTTAACTTACCGTAGGTAAGGCGATGGAGGACCACTGAACTGGATTGAAATAGGAGACGAAAATAGGTAGGTCGGCGTCGGCCTCGATGGTACTTGACACGGTAGTAGTAGTCTAGGTTGACAAGAATTGCTCCCTGTACCCCGCCGGCTTCCAAAGCCATCCAATCGACCTCCCAAGTGACGTGATGGCCCGGTAGGTTGTATGTAAGAGGTGCATACACGCACACGCTTCCACGGCAGCCAACGTCCACTCTGCCGCTCGGCTCCAGAGCTGTCCCTAATTGGAAAGTAGCTGGACGGTTGTAGAATGAGCTGGCAGCCCCCAGTCGGACGCCGGGACTTCGAGAATGCTTCCAAGGATGACCACCTACCTACAGCCCACCTGTAGGTAGTTGTACCTAAACCGGAGAGGAAGTCAATGCGAGTGGAGTGGACGCCTGTGGCTTAAACATCATACATAGCCACATAACATCGGCGAAGAGAATCACCTCACCTATCCAGACATTCCCATACCGGTTGTATATCTAATAACGTGCCTTGCGTGCATGCCTCGCTCGGTAGTTAGGGTATGACGGCGGAAGCTTGGCATTTCGAGGCTCTGATGCAAACTCGACGAACTAGCCGAATTACGTCATAATCCCACGAATTTGCGGCCGGACGAAGAGGAAAACTTGGGCTAGAGAGGAGCTAGGAAATAAAAATCGCACCACAACAGACCGGAAAGTCATCGTCAATGGCCGTTAGTAACCGTTTCCTAGCCTACCAGGTATATGCGCTAGATAAGACAAAACGGTTGGCTAATGAGCAGGTAGACAGGCACGGTAGGCTAGCTACTATAGTATGTAGAAACCATTCACTTGTATACACTACCACGCGAGAAGGTTATGCCGTGGTCACCATCGGAAGGACCAATGACATGAGCGGTATGCCAGATAGAGACCTGCTGAAACAGCTGAAAAAAACTCGTAATCCGGCGCCCGAAGAAGGCAGACCTATCAGCCAACCGATTAAGGGCGTCGACACAGTCCGGAGATGAGACCGAGGAGGGAAGCAGGGACTCTGATACGCCGAGCCCCCTTTGATGCTCGTAGATTGTGTATGCACGCGAGGCGGCTAATACAGGCAGGCCTTTCCCCATACCGTCGAGAAGGGTGAATACAGTATCCTGTTGTGCTGGGTGGGACACTTCAATCGGTAGATGAATATTATTAATAAATAGGGATATATACCAGCACAAGACGTCTAGAAACCACTAGGCGCGGCTAGGAATCAAACCTTACCTACCATTCATATAACCACGGAACCTGGCAAATCAACAACGGGGGTTTCCTGTCATCTTGGTCGCCGTGTGACAGCGACGCCTCCCCATTACAGCAATTGTGGCTGCATGAATCGAGATCTCGAGGGTGAAGTCCGAATACGGCCAAGGCCGTAGTCACACCGCCACAGTAACAAGGTACAGTGGCATGAATGTGTAGGTAGCAAAAAGCGCGTATAGTAGGCTCGTTTTAACTTATTCCACCTATTATTAATCTCAAAGTACCTCTCTTGACTCGAGGTCGATGGCCAGCTATGCCATCCCGGTCCCCCGCATTTCATACGTAAGTAGGTATACTACAACTATGTACATAGGCACAGCACGGCAAAGGAAAGCAGAACATCCATGGAAGGCAAGGCAAAGTCCTTGAGTTCGCTCTTTTGAGCCGCCTGCACGCTCCCGATGCGCGGGCTGAACCTTATCATCTACTTACAGGGAAAAGAAAAGTTGGACTGGCTGTCGGGATGAAAATCGTATGATCTGCTCTATGGCTGCCAGGTATTGTACTCAGAACGCCTCTCCATGCACGCCATGTCCCCCTTTTCGAAGTGCTCGACCAGTGGAAGGGGGAAAAGAAAAATGAAAGTGCCTTGACGGCGTTACCATCCCCGGAAATGCCTTCTAATAGTACAGCTGAAGTATCTCCCCTTGCCGATACGGACTCCTTCCTATATGCGTATTATACAGCCAGCCTCAGTATCTCTTGGTAGGACTGACGCTCTTCGTAGGGCTTCTGCTTCTCTCCCCCTTGGAGGGGCTCCGTCGGATACTCGGCGTCAGGGGCGGAGCCAGCGCTCTGAACTTCGGAGGCGACGCGTCGGAGTCGGGCGTCTCGTCGTTCTGTAGCATGTGCCGGGATCTGAAATGGTGCGGGGTCTGAGGCTGAAGCGCCTGCCAATATACCTGCTGCGGCGCGGCCATCATGTGTGGGTCCCCTGCGGCATGGGAGGCATACGGCGCCGGCGGCGGAGGCGAGCTTGAGAAGCCTCGGAAAATGCCCACGCCCGAGAAAAGGCTCGCGCCGCTTAATGCGATGATGGCACAAAGGAAGCCGAGGACACCCTATGCAGATGTTAGCGTCATGATACACGTAGTCGCAGCTTACATTAGCTGAATGGATATAAAATAGAAAGTGCTTACTAAAGTCTTCATCGACATGGTGTCGATAATTCCATTGATGACCTGCACTATCTCCTTCGCACCAATCGATACCTGTGGAACGTTGTCCGGGTTCCGTTGCATACAGTCAGACCAGTGATCGCACAATTCACGCATGGCCGGTAATCGCTGCTCTATCGGGAAACATTTGTTGGTCCTGTAGTTGGTGGTACATTTGTCGATTTCATCGATGATCTCGTTCCTGGCCGTGCCCCGTGCCTGCGAGAAATCATGACGCAGTCCGGCGAGGACGGCCCATAGGATCCAGAATGCGCCCCCGAGACAGACGAGGTTGAATGTGAAGGTCAGCCAGTAACCCAGGATCTTGGGGGCGTACGGATGGCGTTGGACGGCGGCCAGGAAATTCTCGAACCACCATCCCTGGCTTTGCTTCGGCGTATCCCTCTGCGGCTGCTGCCTTGGCTGGAAGGTGCTCTCGTCGGACTCATAATCGGAGTCGGGCTCCAGATAGGGCTCTCGGCGGCCGCTGACGTCCCTGAACTCGTTGTAACGTTTCCGCTTGCGCACCTTGTCCCGCGCCATCAAGTCGATCCTGGGGATCTCCCCCTTGCCGGACTTCTTCCTCCCGTGAAACAGGTTGTTCTTGTTCATCGTCGAGGGGGTGATGGTCATGTGGGCGAGATCGACGGAGTTATCACAGTCGGGCGTCTCGGGGAAATCGGAGGCGTCAGTAGCGGCTGGGCTTGAATCGGCGGGCGAGAACTCAGAAAGCGTATCGACGTCGAAGGGCTTGCGCGGCGTCGTGAATGCGGGATTCCGAAACGGCGGGGCAGTCGTCGTCCGCTTTAAGGGAGAGCCGGTGAAAGCAGATGGCGCTTGCGCTGGTGTGAGGTTCGCGGGCTTCGAGGGAGTGCTCTGGGTGCGCTGAAATGGGTTCTGGGACTGCGAAAGGGCGCCGAAGCTCGAAGTGCCGAAGATGCCTGAGCTCGAGTTAGCACAGCCTGTAGGCGACATGTAGAGGATGGAGGGTGTTTGCTACGTACGTTTTTCCTGCGCTCGTTTGGTGGACTGCACGAATGGGCTTGTTGGATCCATGGGGCCGTTGGTCTGGTACTCCCAGTCCATAGGAGACTCGTACGTCCGTTTTTCCATGGCTTTCTCGTTGACAATGCCTTGTTGGAAATTTGCGGCGGCGGGAGTTGTGATTGAAAGAGAGGCTGCAGGCTGCAGGTTGCCGGAGGAGCTCCAGCCAAAAAAAGTCCAGTACCTAGGTAGTAGATTGACGGCTGAGGAGGTTCCGCTGGCAACTGTTAGTCAGAAAGTAAACAATGAAATTAAACAAGACCGTGCGCCACAAGAGGGCCACTTCTCGGCTGTACGCCACATCCACGCCACATCCACGCCACAACACCTTAGCACTGCTTATCATTGAATGAGGCGCAACTACACACGAGCCACCTTGGCCGTTATCAACATCAATTAACTTACTTACCTTTGACTTCTTTGCTTCCACTACCACTTTGAATATTTCAACAACTGTTGGTCCTCCCAATAGTTTCTCAACTTACCTCCCTTCCGCCTTTATAATTCCGGGTTCCCAAGCAGCCCCCGAGGCATTCACTCAGGTCTCGTGACTTCTACCTGTCCCTTCGGCTCGCAGACAGGCTGCTGGGGTTCTCCCGAAATCTTTCAGCCTGTTCTGTTCTCATCTACCCGGCTAGCAGGAACCCTCCATCTTCCAGTTCTGCCTTTCGACATCCCCCGCCCATCGAATTCGAAATGTCGGACGTCGATTCGCCCGCAGCCGAGCCTGCGCCAGAGCAGAGCCTTCATCAGGAGGACGAGAATGATCCGCGCCCTCAGGATCTCGGAGATTACGACGTAGCCGACGCCGACGATTCCGACAAGGACTCGGACGCCCTATCGGAAATCGACGAGAACCAATTCGATGACTACGACCCCACTGCCGCCCGCATCGACGAGCGGCCCGTCGATATTGATGAGGATGTCGCTCGCACACTGAAGGCCTCCAAGCGGAAGGGCACCGCCACGAAGAAGCCCAAGGAAGGTCGACGCGAGAAGAAGCGGACACGCGACCGCGACGACGACGATGGCGCTGACGGCGAGATCCTACACACCAAGCGAGCGCGAAAGACCGCCGGCGGAGAGAGCAGCAAGCCCTCGCCCGAGCCGGAAGTCGAGGAAAACCTGACACCCGAGGAGAGACGGCGCAGAGCCATCGAGCGTGCGGCCCGGAAGGAGAACAAGCCCAAGACGACGCGGCGGAAGAAGAAGGACGAAGTGGTAGGCCATAACAACTATGAATTTTTATGTTCATCGGACTAACGTACAGTAATGCAGGACCTGGAAGATGAGCTCGACGAGCACATCGCCGACCTCAAGGTCCGCATGGAGAACGCGTGCCAGGCGGACAACCAGGCGCGCGACTCGGGCCAGCCGGCGATCCACAAGCTGAAGCTGCTGCCCGAGGTGATGTCGCTGCTGAACCGCAACAACAACCAGGCGGCGGTGATCGACCCGGACACCAACTTCCTGCAGCACGTCAAGTTCTTCCTCGAGCCGCTCAACGACGGCTCGCTGCCCGCGTACAACATCCAGCGCGACATCTTCATGGCCCTGTGCCGCCTGCCCATCGAGAAGGAGACGCTGCGCTCCTCGGGCATCGGCAAGGTCGTCCTCTTCTACACCAAGAGCAAGCGCCCCGAGCTCAGCATCAAGCGCATGGCCGAGCGCCTGCTCGGCGAGTGGAGCCGCCCCATCCTCAAGCGCACCGACGACTACAAGAAGCGGCACGTCGAGACGCGCGACTTCGATTACCAGTGCGTACATTTCCTCCCTTTTCCTAAAACCCTCCCCACTGACCAGATTGACTACAGGGCTGCGAAGCTCCGCCAGGTCGCCGGCGCCAGCAGCCAGCTGACGCTGACGCAGCGGCCGGCGACGCAGCTCCTGCGCGAGCAGGAGCGCCAGCGCATCCTGGCGCCCGCGAACCAGGGCAACCGCGCCCGCGTCCAGGGCCTGCCCGAGTCGTACTCGATCGCGCCCCGCAGCACCTTCGACCCCTCCCGCGGCCCGGAGCACCGCCCCATCGGCGCGAGCGGCATAGAGGCCTTCCGGAAAATGACGCAGAAGGCGAAGAAGAAGGGCTAGAGGCAATTGTAGCTTCTTTCGTCGGCGTGTGTTCATCTGATGCCTGGTGGTGGTGGTGATGGTGGTGGCGGCATGCGATGGTTGTTTCTCGAGGATAAATATGAACACGAGAATGAGAACGAAGACACAGGACGGAGGGGGGAAGGGAGGTCTCGCATCTTTTGCGCGCGTTTGGAGTTCAGGGTTCATCGGACTTTTCGTGCTTCAGCAGCCGGCTCGTGCATCACGTATGCGATAGGTAGGACTGAGACTCGGGACTACTGGTAACTGATGCCATGGAGGTAGAGAGGTAGCGATAGTAGATCTTCACCTCTGAGCCGGGCAAGAGGCCTTAATAATCGGGTGGCTTCCGCCAGCATCAACCAGTCTGCCCAGTTGCTGGCTTGCAGCATCCATCTACTTGCGTCTTATGTGATGGGTCTTCAATTAATTCCGTCATAAGGGGTGGTATCAAGTCGATGTCCCCTATTCTATCGATCCCAACTGCTCGTACACACCTTCATGTCTTCTTACATGCCACCCAACCAAATTTGGTCTGAAGCTTGTAGGGAACAGCATCCACGCCTCTATCAATGTTTTTAAGCAGGTGTTTGCCCACACACGCATACTGTCTATGAATATCCATGTAGAGCTCTGGAGGTTTACATTTA
Organism: Xylaria sp. JS573; assembly: GCA_000966885.1. NCBI lineage: Eukaryota > Fungi > Ascomycota > Sordariomycetes > Xylariales > Xylariaceae > Xylaria > Xylaria sp. JS573. The sequence goes on along the minus strand of JWIU01000031.1, from coordinate 136,417 downwards.
GATGCCGGTTGGTATCTGTTGAGAGAGCATGGCATTCTGCTTGGGCGTATCTCTTTATGTCGGAGGACCGGTTAGTCGTTCGGCGATAGCTACGCTCATTACTCCAGTTCGTTCAGACTCCCTAGACTCCCCCCCCCCCCCTCCTGACTATCAGCTCTCCTTGACTGAAAGTATACGTCCTCACTCCTGGGTAGATATATATATATATATATGCCCACCCCCTTTCTCCAGGAGGAGTACTTGAGAGGCTTTCCAAACCTGAGCTGCGACGAGAAGAGCTTAAAAAGCCCTTCTCTAGGTATACTCTTATAACTATTACCTAGCGCAGACAATCACACCCACGATTTCTTGGTATCTATCAGATCCATGTGTATTGGCGGCTGTTTCTCACCCGCGTACCTACTCCCTGCCTAGCACCTGCAGAACAGGTACAAGATACCAGTTGAATGAAGAAGAAGCCTTGGTATAATTGCAGTCAAGCAACCTCTTCTATATACACGTCCGTCCGTCCACGCATCCATCAGAGCGCCCTTTAGAAGAAGTTCTATCCATATAATCACCCCCTTTTTTTCGACGCCGAGAACGTGCTCGGTTTCCAGCCCCAAGTCTCCCGGATCCTACTCACAGACTCGGAAGTAAGCAACAACATATATATATATATATATCTTATCCGCGTCCCCAACAAGCCTAGCGATGCATATCTGGTAAGCAAGTAACGCTTTGCACAATAGGCCGTCTCTCTTTACCTCCCAAGAGATATATGCCTCTCTCTCTCTGTGCATGTGGGTGTGTAAATGTAATCAGAAATCAACGCTCTATTAAACTTATATGTGCACGCAAGCGTGGCATTAAACCACGATACCTACATCCGTCTCCCATCCCATCCCATCCCGTCTCGTCCCGTCTCGTCTCATCCCACCCCGTCCCGTGCCATCTCCCATCCAGCTAGCTCCCTTCCCTTCCTTTCCTACCATTCGTATTCGTAGTAGGTGTAGTATGGGTTGCCCGAACCGACCGAATTTCAGCAAAAAAGGAGCGAAGACGAAAGAAAGGAACCAGAGTAGAGGTGCACGCGCGCAAGCACCGCTGCCGTTGTCCAGAAAGAGAAACGCTGTCTCCGCCTTTGTTCTTCTTCTCCCCTGGCCCTGGCCCCTTGCCTATTTCTTTCTCATAAGACGCCGACAGCAGTCCCCATGAAAAATCATCATCACCATCACCATCATCTACCCATCTCATGTGTGTGTACCTTGAAAGTTGCGAGTTGCGTGTCTATAGTGCGTGGTAGCAATTGATTCTCTTCTCTCTTTCTCTCTTTACCTTGAGCCTTATGAACTCCCCGACTTCCCGGCATGTTTTCCTCCCCGAGTAAGGACCGGAGCGACCTTTGTCTGTGTTGCTTCCTCGTATCTCTGTCGCCATTGAGCTACCTGCCTGTCTGTCTGCTTGTCTCGTTCACCTGTCCTCCAGGATTACTACTACCACTGCCACCACCGCCGCCACCACCACCACCACCACCACCCCCGTCATCACCTCCCCACTTCCGCTCAACCCCTCACTCTCGGAGGGCTGCAACTGTAGCTACGACAGCAATGACACGAAAGAAGCCCCCTACCGCTTCTTTACCTCACACGCCCAGCCTTCGATTCCCTCGCCCCGAGTGCCAGGCACCAGACCTTCGATCTTGATGTCCTCCATGCCAGGTGTATCGTCTAGCCAGGGATGATTCGCCATCCCGCCAGCATTAGCGCGCTTCTCGGGCAGCAGCTCAAGCATCGGCATCAAGAATTCGGACACTTCGGTGGGTTGGTACTCGTGCTGAGGCTCCTCGTCGGATAGCATCTCGTCCACCGCGTCCTCATCCTCACCATTTTTCCTCGCTTCCATCTTCGCCTTCGCCTTCTTCTCCGCTCGTTCCCTAGAAGCCTTCTCCTTTTCCTCTCGTTCCTTCGGGGTCAGGTCCTTGAGGTCTTTGAAGTGATATTTCTCGCGGAGCACGTCAGGCAAGGCCCAGTGTCGCAGGCGGTGGATGTTGCGAAGCTCCCCCCTCTTATTGAAGATCTCCTGGGACCAGCGGCCGGGCTTCCATAGCTCCTTAGGAAAGGGCCCGAGGAGCTCGATGATCTGCGCAATGTGATCATCGTCTTTACCATACTTGGTACCCGACTGCGGATCAAAGAGATAGTCGCCAGTAATCAGTTCAAACACCTAGGTTGAACGATGAGTTAGCTTGGTCTGCTGGCGACATCAATGATCCTTGATGGATAAAACATACCATGGCTGCCATACTCCACACATCCGTACTAGCACCCCATTTCGCACCCAAAATAACCTCCGGTGATCTATACTGTCTTGTCTGTATGTCATTTGTGAAATGGTGCGAGACCCAGCAAGCATTCCCCAAATCAGCAATCTTCACGTTGATGATGGGTCCCTTTCGTTTCCTCTTCCTCTTCTCGCCGGGCGATGGTGAGCTGCCAGTAGATTTGTCAAGCGAGATTCCGGACACTTCCTTGGTAAGTATATCCCTGTGGATTCAAATGTGTTAGTGCCCTGATGGCCGTTGGGGAGAACTGAGGGTCGACTCACGCCGTCTTTTCTCGTTGTCCCTGCTTTTCATTCGTAGTTGAGTTCGCCGATGCTGCTACAATACGCAGTTAGCACACGTTCATGGACAATGCAATGCAATCCACAACGTCGAGACGTAGGGTTCAGCGGAATCGGAATATTGGGGGCGGCTCGTGAATGTGGGGGCGGGGATCCCCATTGACGGAGATCCAGGACGGACTGAACAAGATGAACCAACAAAACAGGCAACATACCATCATGTAACATCGCATTAAGGCTGCTGTGGGATTTCGGTGACGGGAAGAGGTTTTCGCGGTTGAACGATGCGTTGAGCGGTGACGGCAACGGCTGGCTTCCAGTGATGAGAGTCCGTCTCCGGCGTCGGCCATTCCGATTGTTCTCCTTGTCTGAATTCTCGTTCTTGACCACCTTCTTGACCACCTGCTCGACATCGCCGATCTCTATCAAAACGTTCTCAGGTTTAAGATCCGTGTGGATAATGCCGCATTCGCGGTGCAAGTAGTCCAGACCCATCAAAACCTGTTTCGTAATCTGCGTGACGAGATCGCGAGGGATGCCTCTATGCTGCCACTTCTTGATCAAGCCTAGCAAATTCTCCCCGAGGACCTCAAATACCATGCAGACATGTACACCGTTCGGACCCTTATGTTCGAATGAGTCGAGGAGGCTGACAACGTATTTCCGGCCGGGATGGTTGGGGTTTGCCTGGACAATCTTCTGGAGGAGCTTGATCTCATCGATGGCCGTCTCGGTGTAGTGGCTGGCGGATCGCACAACCTTCAATGCAACGTGCTTGTTGTTGGTATTGTCCCGCGACAGCCAGACCGTAGAGAAGTGGCCCCAACCCAGTTTTCGCACAACCGTATATTTTCCATCCTTGAATTTCTCGCCAATCTGAACCGGGTGATATCCGCCTTTACAGTAGTCTTCGGAATCCTCCTCGTCGGCAGTGTTCTCGGCATCTTCGGGGCCGGAGGACGATGTGGGGGACGGCTGGTTCATGTTGGCAGCTAGATGCGGCGGCCTGGATCAAAATGCGAATGTCAGCAAGCATACTCGGGATAAAGGATGATGTGATGTGATGGTGCAACAGTAAATATGATAAATATCGGGAGATTGAGATGATGGATAGGAAATGCAACCAGCGCAACCAGCGCAACCAAGCTGAGAGTCAGCAGGTCAGAGACTGGCAGGCTGCAGGCCCGTGACCCAGGCTGATACTCTGGCGGCCCGAAATGAGACTGCCAGTGTGGTCAGAGTTGGGATGCCGCCAGAGACTAGCCTCGAGTCTGCCTGTGGTAGCGGGGAACACAACAAAATTGGCAAATGCCCAATCGGGGTCAGAATAAGCAGCAGACAGTAACCTTTTCTTTGCCGCGGTAGCCATGGTGTTCCGAGTCGTGCGCTTGTGGACGCAGAGCGAAGTAGACAGTCGGGAGCAGGAAGCAGGAATGGCAGCATAGGGTGCACTGGAGAGGGAAGTCGGGAAGTCGAGATCTATGCAGGGGTAGGGTGGGAAATGGATAAACAAATGTTCGAGAACAACAGGAACAGCAAAACAGGAACAGGGACAGAGAAGTTTAGAGCTGCCGTCAATGGGACTCCAAATGACTTCAACGAGCGATAGCCGAAAGATGGCCGGACCCAAGGCAGAACAGGCCAAACCGACCGATGAAAAAAAGCGCCCGTCAGGATGAATGTGGTTGCGAGGCGGTGATCACCCCTCCCCTCTTAGGACGTCTCCAGTCAGTCAGTCAATGACTTGCTTGGAGAAGCCTGGTGGACCTGTTATCGTGAGGGACGGGCGCACGGTGAAGGGGACGCCGTGGGCGCTAACGACTCAGAGCGTTTGAGCTTCTTTTTTGCGATCGAGTCGCCCTCTGGCCCTGTTCCCGTTCCCGAGGAGCCCCTGTATTGTCTGTGTTGTATCGTCTTGGCCCCTCAATCCACACAGGCCACGCTCCGCAACTCTGCAGCCATGACTTCTCCAGGCAGGGGGGGGGGTTCTCGCTGGTGGTGGTGTTAAGCAGTGGCCGGGCCGGGCCAGCCCCGCCAGCAGACAATACCAGATTGATACCACAGACACTGTGGGATGGGATGGAGATGCACATGGGGGAGGTGATGCCATAGGCCAAGCCATCCGCAACCGAGACCGACCGTGACAGTCAGAATCGCCGCATCAGTCAATAATAGCCCATGTATCCAGCCAGATTGGATTGGACTGGTTTCAACTCGCCTTGCGGCTTCCACGACATGTTTGCATGCCCTCAAACTGCTCTTCCGGCCGATTGCCTGATCGCTTGATCGCTTGATCACTCAATCGCTAATCCGGCTGCTTGCTTGCCCATGCTGATGCCTTTGCTTGGCTTGCACTGGTCACATTGTATTGAAAACGGTGCCAATGATTGTGCACGGCAAGTCGCAGGGCGAGAGGATGTGGCAGATATTAAAAAATAAAAATTGCAGGCAAGGAGAGGAAAGGAAGACAGAAATAGAAACATGGCAATCTTACCCTGGGGCTGGACCTTCTGTCGTGATGATAGGCTTCAGACCATCCTTCTTCCTCCTCTTGTTTACCAAGCCGGGGCTGGCAGGTGTGCTCGAGTTGGTGCCGTTTCCATTCGCACCGGCCATCAGTGGAAGCGTACTTGAGGGAGTGGCGTGTGTCACCGCAGGGGCAGAGGATGGGTCCGTCGCGTCGTTTGCGCCGTCCATTGTGACGAGTCTCGAAAGGATGGAATGAATCCGTGAATTATACTGGGGGGTCTTGGTTCAAGGTGGAAGGTAATCTGAGTTCCGGTATAGGATTGACGTCTGTGGCGCAATGATCTCTTTCGGATATACACAAGTCGGTCGAGCAGATATTAGGTGTAGTATAGTGCGCAATGTGGTGGTCGTGGTCGTGGTTGGATCGCGGTCGCATGTGAAGGCAGTAACCGTGGTAGAGATGCTGATCGTGAACTAGCTTGCATCGAAATGATGTGCACCGTCCTTTCGTGATGGGCAGAGTCGAGAAATGGGAATCGTCTGAGATGCCGCGGTCGCAATGCTCAAAAACAATAGATCCAACTATACACAAAGGAATTTTTTCCAGACGAAGTGTGGTGAGAGAGGAGTGAATGGTCGATGGGTAGTCGGATCGATGGGTGAAGATTGACGGGGGAGGGATTTTTTTTTTCTTTCTCGAGTTTGTCGAGAATGTAGATGCTATCGGCTTGTGGGTATTTTTGTCATGTAGGCGTTGGACTAAAACGTCATTAGGAGGATGACTGCTGCCGGGTATCGCGCGTCTCGAAGGGTTGGCAGGTTGGGTCGTCAACGTGCATGCAAGAATCAAGGTGAGGGTGGATGGCGGGAGGCAACGGTACAGTAGTGTCGTTGACAGGGGCGCTTGGACGTGGCTGTGAATGCCCCAGGTGCACCAGGTGAGGAGGGGTTCAGGTCGTTTCGCGTTAATACATATAAGAAGAGAAGCGCCGACTCCGTCTAACTACCGGATGGACAGACACACCATCAACCTAACCTTTACTTAATATAGAACAAACGAAAAACCAGGCTCAGACCAGGCCTAAACTGATAAACAACAATGGATGGGCAACGTCTGGTATTCAGTGTTAGATTCTTGACGCAAACAAAAAAGGTCAGAAGATGGAGGGGAAAGATAGGAGAGAAAGACAAAACCGCACAGCGTTGGTGGTGTTTGACTCCATTTGTCGCATTGATCGGGCTACATGATTCCATTGAGCTACAAAATATTATGTTATGTACGTATAACACGGCGTATAACACATGGGGAAGAATCAACATCACATCCATTAATACACGTACATGTTGCATACTATCATAGCACGAGTTGGGTCCCTACCCTTCAACCCCTTCACGCGTCCATTGCGTTCCAATTTTATTTACGTCATGACCGTTAGTGGTAGGATGAGCCGTGATATCAATATGGGGAGTTGGTAGATGTACTGACGCAGGTACCGATGCTATCCATTCAATGGTTGTATGTTGCATATATGTACCTAGGAGAGACTCAACCACTCCTACCTACCTACCTACCTACCTACCTACCTACCTACTTAGGTAGTCTTTTAGAGGTTGGGGAAGCAAAGAAGCAAAGCACAGGCAGTTGCTGCTAGCATCTTCAGCGGCAAAGAAGTATGGAATGATTGCCTTGAGGAAACTAGGTAGATACCTAACCAGGTAACCAATTACCGTGCCTACCTTAGGTAGATTTAGGTAGTTAAGGAATGGATGTAGACCTTTTGTAGCTACTGTATGGATATAGCTACATTCATATATCGAACCGACATACCTACCAATGAAACCCAAGAGGTACCTAGGTATGTACGCAGGCTGGCGGGTACGTATGTAACTCCTATGAGTAGGTAGGTAGTAGAGTCATGCAATACATCCATTCAACTGCATAGGTGTCTGTTCTATTTTTACCGCGCCACTGGATACAGCCTCAAAGGTGTTTGGCTATGACTTTCTCGCACGGGCACACACAAGATATACGGTTATCCAATTGGCATTTTCCATATCGTCAAGTTCCTGACTATATTCGCAAGCCGAGCAAATTGGGTTGGAGCGCCAAGCATCCGGCGCAGCAGGTTCTCGGCGAACCCTGACAGGCTGACAGGCCCTGAATCCTTCGCCCACGAAAGCTGGCATGACCTCAGTGGTTGCACGGCGCTTTATTTTAGTTCATGCCCTGGGCCTTCCATGTGTCCTGTCCATCTTATAGAAGAAGCGGAAGAAGAGGAAGAGATCCGTTTCTTTCCAGAATTCCGATCATCTTCAATGTTCTTCTATGCTATTGATCAGTACAGGTAGGTAGGTAGGTAGGTACCTGATCGGTACGAAGCATTCGTGCTTCCATCCAACCTATAAATCTACCGTCTTATAGGCCAACTAGGCTGTACTTCGTCCCTATGCGGCAAACGTTAGCACTCGACAAGTAGATCCTGCCCCGCGTTGGGTAGTCGCAAGCGCCCCGGCATCATCTAATTGGGCAACCCGGCGCGAATAGGAAATCTCTTAGGTAGGCACAACCGGTGCGGCCCAACTTCAATTAGGGCTATTGAAAGCCATGGAGACTGAGAGCAATAGGTTGCGTTGTCCCTCGGCGCCCCCGATTCACCTTACCTAAGGTCATCGTGCTCCAAATGCCTACCAGGTAGCCTACCTACCAACCTCCTTGACAGCTTGAACCCGCCAGCTCCGGACCTCTCAGCTACTGGGAGGTTGTCTACCTATAATAGTAGCTAGGTATTCAGACTCCATTCCGCCAGCACACCCATCCTCACGCTACCATGGTCATGGGCCGCCTGGGCTAGGTTAGTGGTTTTTCGTCATAGGTATTGCAATCATCACCTGCCCAAGATCGGACGACGTCGGGTGTTCACCACGCAAATCGCGAAGGGAGGGAGATCTCTCGCTGTTGAGCCTCTGAGTTCTAACAGGTGTCTAATATTACTTATTATGTGCCTACTATAGTACAGTCCAACTAATGAGGCCGTCGTTGCGACGCCGCCAGCGACGTTGCTAAGTGTCGAGTGGCTTTATGGTGTCTTCAGCAGTCAATCAACGCATACGACGGTTTCAGTCTACTACGTCTACGGTAGGCCTAGATCCCGGCCGTCCATCGTCTTCTCTTCGCGGCTTTTTCCCTCGTGTCCTGACCTGCAGCAGCTGTGTCAGAATCCTGCACGTCTTTTGTGAGCAAGAAGTGCGATTGCATCATCTCTCCACCCTCCCGACGACCCCCGGCATGTTATTGGACAGGCCTCGGGGCATCAGAACGAAGACAAGCTTTCTGAACCAAAGAATCAGCATGTCATTATTGGCGTCGTCACATGCATCGCAAGCCCGTCATGGCAGAATGGAGATGAGTATTTTAAACCTTTCCGTCCGGGAATCTAGACCCCGGCGAGATCAGGCTCGTATCGGGCTCTAACCGAGCGTCATTGGCCTCATTTTGCAACCTGAGGCTTGATAGCCAGCACTGGCACTGACTGATACTCAGTTCGTAGCTGACATGCCGTTGTGCCCCTATATATGGCATTCAAGGTTACGCCTCGGCCAGCCGCTGTCACACCTATATGCGGGCTTATTACTACACGAGTGTGCGCCACTGTTCCACCATCTCATGGCCACGCTTGCCTAGAACACATGCGTAACCAATATCTAAACGCCGGTGTTCCCAACATTGCCAATTAGAGTTCTTCGACTTTCACGACATCTTCGGCGGGGGTCTTCATCATGATGAGCTCCTCCTGTCGCCCATATACCCACTCCCAGCTCTCCTTGTCATCATCCCAGTACACATCCTCCTCTTGCGGGAACTTGATAGTCATGTTCCTCTCTCGTACGAAATGCTCAGCGTAGAGCTCAATGCTGTAGTATGTGTGCTTTAGAAGCGGGAGGTCTCCCAGTACAGGGACCCCCTCCTGGAGATTCGTCATGCCTAAACTCCATCAACCAGCTGAACGGGGGTTGAAGTCCTACCACATGTATGCAATGAACTCACCAATAACCGTGCCTGCAGAGTGCCCGTACTCGCCAGTAGCATGGCAGTATATCTTTCCCTCAATACCCTCGCGGCGCATCTGCTCCAGCGATGCCTTCAAGATCTCATTCCCTGTCAACCCGATCTTCATGTTCGCTGTCACGATATCCTGTAGCCGGTTAGCCTTTCGCAGCCCCTCGATCATGCCCCGGGGCACATCAGCCTCCGTCTCCCCCGGGTGTAGCACGTAGGCCAGGTGCTGCGTGTCCGTGTTCAGCCCGAGCGCCGAAACGCCGAAGTCGGTATGCAGCAGGTCGCCGTGCCGGATCGGGCGGCCCCGCTCCGATGCCCGGGGATCATTGGTCGTCTCGGAAGTGGCGATGGGGAAGTCACCCGCCGTCAAGATAGACACGCTCGGCTGGAACCATGTGGTGTAGTTCAGGGACTGGAGCCTCTCGCGCATCCACCACTCCACGTCCTAGCACAGGTGAATCAGCACCTGCAGAATTAGCCGCTTACGGCACCGGCTCTCTCCCCTCCCCTCCCCCTGAAACACACATTCTCACATCGCACTCTCCCCAACCGCGAACAGACAACCTACCAAGCTAGTCGAAACCCCCGGCCTCACGACATCCGCGCTAAACGCCTCGCCAATGACCGCCCATGCCGTCTCCATCAGGCGCCTGTACCACGCGAGCCGGCCCTCCACCATCGTCGCGACGACCTCGACCGGGACCATGGGCTCGACGACGAACCTCGCCCTCCACTCCGGCCCTAGTCCCCGCGCCATCGCCTCCAGTTCGCCGGCCCCCAGCCCGCCCGCGAACGCGAGCTCGGCGTGCGCGTCGACCGCGATCGCGCGGGGCCGCTCCGCCTCCAGCACCTCGCGCAGCGCTGCCCACACGGCGTCCGTGTTGTCCACCCACGTGTACGACGCGGGCGTCCCCGGGGCGGCGCGCGCGAGGTATAGGGTTGTCGTCCGCCGCCGCGCGGAGAACTGCGTCGCGAGCTTGAGCGCGGGGAAGAGCGGGTCTTCGGCGTATTCGCGCTGGCTTATCTGCGTGTGTGCCCGTGTGTGTTAGAGCAGGCGGGCAGGCATGAGGGTGGGTGAGTGGGTGAGTGGGTGAGTTGAGAGAGTGGGGGGGCTTGTGTAGGCTAGCTGGGTATCCAGCACGGCGCGGGATGGATAGTCATGTGTGGCAAGTGAGCGAAATGGGGTGGTGTCTATAAATAACGCGAAGTAGATGAAAGAATTGTATAGGGGGGTAAGGTGCGCGTGTGTGCGCGCGCGTGATGATGGTAAGAGAAAACATCTAAGTACGTAGGTAAGATGAGACGAACCAGCCAGGCGTCGACGCCGTACTTGCGCAGGATCCCGGGGATAAGCACCTTGCGCTCCTCGGTCCACGCATCGACGAGGTCGGCCTGCTCACGCAGGGACGGCAGCATATGGATTTGCGGCGTCTTGGTCGCTGCCACTGCTGCTGCTGCTGCTGCTGATGCGCCGAAGTGGACTTGCGCCGCCAGCAGAACGGCGGCGCATTCGAGTAGGTGGGCGAGTATACCCCGCATTCTAGATGCCGCGTGTTGCCGGCCCAACCTGACTGAACTGCTCTGTTCTTACTCAGAAGTAATCCTGGGTATAATATAGCTAGGTAGGTATAGCTAAATGCTTACTTAGAAGCTTGATGCGTTGTAGGCTCGCGAGTTATTCGAAGTTGGGTCAAAGACGCCAGAGACGATTCGTACTCATCCGAGGTACATACATGGAAGTGTCAAAAGGGCGATCCGGGCTGGGTAGCCGGCGGGGACCGGCTTTACCAGGCTTGGCGATCCCGGGGTGCCGTATACGCCTGCCGTTTTGGGAAATATACGGCAGTTGTGCTGCTGGATGGGCGTGAAGGCTGATGAGGGAATAATCGAACATTTTGGGGCATCTACTCTTGTTTTTTTCGATATGTGAGCTGTAGTATAGGCGCGTCTTTCACTTGGGGAATGCTGCCGTTTCGTGGACTTTGGTGAAAGTATCATGTTTAGGATACTGGAGTAGGGAATGGACAGGCACATTTTTCGTGACATACGTGCTAACGCGTTGGCACAGATCTGTGAATAGATGATTTGAGAACACCGAAAACTGATAAAATTACTGCGTTTGGAAGGGTCATATCATCATCATATATGAAGGTGGTACCCAGCCATTTACTGAAAAGAGATCCAATGAGCTGCCGTATCCAGGTGTTTGTACCTAGATACTCTACGAAGGGCATCTGACATGACTTCGCGAGCGCGTCTACCTCTGCTAGTCATATGTAGTAGAGATCCTTTCCATTTAGAATACAATCCAGTCTTGACCTTGTTCATGGGGCCGGTAAGCCCCTAATCCTGCGTCGGGGGGGGCATCTCTAAGGTAGGATGATTTCTTCTGATACAGCTTTTTCCCCGTTATTCTGCTACTCCTCTTGCTTCGTATTTCAAAACTAAGCTCAGTTTCGTAGATGTTTTGGCAAAAGAGTCTATTAACACGTATATCCAGATTCTAGCTTAATTTCTTGTGCTCCGCAATATGCCCCTTTGGAGGCCTAAGCCGCGAATACAATTCCCCCAACTCTATATACCTTAATCAATGACTACTCATGTTTCAATCATCGTAGATACTCGACCGTCTTGTGTCTTTTTTTTTTTCTTTTTTTTTGTCGGGCTTGTGCTACGTGGTAGGTATTTGACATATTATACTCCACTAGCCAGTTATCCTTCCACATCACCGTCCAAGATGTATTTCTGTATCATCCTATCGAGCTCCTGGTCGGTCTCGAACTGGGGCGCCGGCTGCTCCAGGTGGGCGTAGTCCGCGGCGGTGTGGTTATGCACAGCGTTCTCGCAAATTTGCAGAAGCTCGGGCAAGGACGGGCGTTCCGCCCGGTCCACCGCGCAGCACCGGGATATCAAGTACTGAAGCTCCTCTGAGACACCAGGGTCCATCGATTCGTATGTATGGCTCCAGATCCAGCGTAAGGGCTGACCGGGCCCGTTCCGCACCTGCACACTCCTGATCATTTCTCCGAGTTGGCTCAGAGCTAACATTAACATCACCTGAATGCTGTTAGAAAAATATATGCTGGGAAAAGGGTCTCTTTTATTAGCCTGTATCTCGGGAACTTACCCCTCCGATCTGGGATATGTTATCTAGGATTCCGATGTTGTCTCCAAATCTGTAGTTCCAGAGTCAGCGAACGTGTTTTCGAGAACGATTGTGTGAGTCGACTACATACTGGCTACTATTATTAAGCAATGAGGCATTGCCAAAATCGATCAGCTATTGGGTCTGTTAGCCTCCTTACCCAAAGTATCCACAACCTGGAGATGCCAACCTTTGCAATGGGACTGAACCTATGTTCCGGTTCGTGTCTCAACCATTCCCCAAGCAGAACGTTTTCAAGGTGCATATCTTGGTGGGCGAGCGTGCTAGGGGTACTATTTCGTAAAACTTCTGTTTGATCGGGATCATTCTCGCCGGCATTTTGCGGCCATGCCATGCCTATGACGGCTCGCGTCACTGCAAGAAACTAATCAGTGACCTGGTGCTCTTGTGGTACATACCTTTCGCGCTGGGGGATGACCTACAGCAAAGAAATATGCCCCATAATATCCGGTTCGGGATCCGCTCTCCGTTATTGTCAAAACGGTCCTGAATACTATCCAAGGTCCCATGCTCGACGTATTCCATGACCAATGATCGACGAGATAGGTTTACGGGTCCGGAGAATAGCAGTCGCACGATATGCTTGGCTCCTCGTACAGCCCTCAACTTGTTGTCTTCGTTTATGATTGATAAGTCTCCCTGATCTTCACTCCCGACCTTTATAACAACATTTCGACGCAACCCTTCAAAAGGATGTACCTCTTGGTAGAGGATTGCAGTCCCAAATGCACCACTAGATTACAAGTCAGCGCTCGTATACTATTGCCTCGCTGGGTGCAAAGAATCTTTATTTGGCGGGCAGGGAGTTCGAACCCATGCTGAGGACATAAGCAGCCACCTAAGCTGTAAGAATGGGCAAATAAACGAAAGCTCAGGCTACTAACCTCCCGAGTATTCTGACATTCCTAAACTTATACTGACCCGAAAAGTACTGGTGTATTTCCTCCAGGTCGAGCTGGCGTTGTCTACCCTCTTCCTCACCTGACATGGTAGGTTAACTCTCGAGCCCTTGTAGAACTGTTGAAGAAACCTGCATATCCTTTCCAGCTCAAGGATTGCTTTAAACAAATTACCGAGTACAATGGATTATTACTGTGCACGGTGCTGGAAATTGGTACCCTTTGTTAGCATTCGATTCTTCAGTGGCCGTTCACGGTGGGACCTATATAACGAATAAAGGCCTACTAGGACAATGAACCATCACCCCGAACCAAATCGACATGAGAAATTAGAACGTACTAACTAGTTACGGTATATATGATGTGAAATATAAACTAGAAAGGCAGTAGTTTGCTAGTAACTTAGTTAACATATAGCAATCACTGCTTACGTAAACATAGTTGTTGAAACCTATATATTAAGCCTGGGATTGACCAATCCTCTTTTGTCACTCCATTCCAGATTTTTGAAAAGTTTATATAACGCTTAGGCTATATGCTGAGGCTTTTCAATGACCGTAAGCGTATGTAAGGGCAGTGTGTGTGTGTGTGTCTGGATAGACAGAGAAGGGAATTCCGGGGGAGATATGTCGTACTACATTGAAATACGTGTTGACGTGGCAGTGTGATCACTTTCACCGAGATGAGACTGCGTAGACTTGGGAATCTCTCCAACCAACGAATGAGATCCAGTACCTATACAAGAGGCTTGGGCGGTTATTTAGGTGTCCGCTCCCTACCCAAGAACCCGGGAGAGCCCCCGTCAGGGGCTCTATATATCAGCACTACGATAGGTTCCCGGGGCGTGGGATGTGAAATATTGTGTGGTGTTCCCTGTGGGTCCCTTCGGTCCTCATACCGTGGCACACAATACATTAAAATACCAGCGAGTACACGGGTTATTCGTTAAGCGGAAGCCAGCTTATCGACTATTGGGATTGCTTTTGGCTCATGCATCAAGTCCGGTGCTCAACGGAATGCAGAGTCTCACCAGTGGATAAGGCATTGTAAAGGTATTCCCGTCCCTGTGCATTGCATGAATCCTGAGGGTGCAGGTCGGACGTCCTCGAAGCTCTTCTATGAGCTCAATACTTGTAACCCTTCATTCAACGTGTGACTATTATACCTAAGTTTATTATCAAGGTCAGTAGTCGGCCCAAATATATATCCCCTGCACCCAGAGTGTCCAATAGGAAAAATGTTCCGGGAATGTTTTGATACAGGATACCAAGGAGGCAATGGAGGAGTCCCCTTATATGTGTACCTACATGAGTAAATGTATGTATTCCCAAACCGGTGGAACTAAGACAAAACCAACAGCTTAAGAAATCTATTTACACAATGAGAGGGGTAGATATTTTGGGTAATTCTTATGTCCAATCCCCAATCACGCGGTAACGGCGTTGTCCTTGATTCTCTCGTATTGCCCCCTATCTCAAGTAGATTGCCTGCGCTCAGGACCGGTCGAGATTGCACGGCAATAAAACTTGCTGGCTTGACTTCGGTTTCCCTGAACTCATACCTAGTAGATGATGATTTAAAGCGTTGAATTATCACACACCCTACACTGAATCACAAGACCACCATGTCGCTCACAAACCGCTTGCATACACAAGCTTCTCATGTGCCCCATTCAAGTCCTCGTTTACTAGGCTTCCAATGAGAAATTTTTTGTATAGCTTGGCGCCTTTGTTGGACCTTGAATCCGCGAGAGAGTCTATTCGCAAACCCAAGCCATGGAGCTATGTACCCCAGACTACTTTTCTCACCACTTAGCCTATTGACTTCTACTGGTTTTTCTAGAAACCACCGCTCACGTCATCCCTACAGTTTCCTATTGGACGAAATGAAGGAAGTAAGGCGAAAACGTGAACAACGCTGAGAAGTCTGGACCGCTGCCAAGAGAGCCATTTGATTACATGGTATATCCAATAGCTTAGGTCTCTAGCGAACGTCACATTGGTGATATACTTTTCAGTATGTCTCAAGGCTTTGTGGGAATGAGCACCAAACAATTATCTCAGGAGTAGTTATGTTTGACAATTTCAATGTTGCAATCAAGGCTTCACATTATACACTCGCCATTTTCATGTATAATCGAGGAACTGTAAACTATTATTTGGAACAAAGGTTGCCTCAAGCTAGTCCAATTATGATGACGCCATCTCAGCCTCGCCCGGAAACGGATATTGACAAGCCGCATTCTCACGGGCTAAATGACTCCGTTGCTATTGGACGCCACATAGGTGATGCATCTGAGTATCAAAACGAAAGAAGCAGGTAACCGAAAAGTGAAAGACATAATGTCCAGAACCACGAACTGCATGACCTGACCCAGGTGGGTCTCCTGTAAGTCAGAGAACGATACCAAAGTGATCTTTCATCTCACCAGTGTAAACTCCAACGCATAGCCACAATGCGATGCTCACCTATTCTCACCATACCAACATATACTCACCAAATCGCCAAGATTACCTTGCCAAGCCCTGTTACCCAGCTAGTGGTGGGCACACAGTCCTCTACAGTCATTTTTTTCAGTCTCATGATCTTTGGATGCTCAACAAAATGTTGTTTGGCGCCCTCGTTCTCACAGCATGACTAAGATGAACTTGAAAATATCAAAGTGAGGCCAACGTGCATTCTCACGATGTCCGACTCAAGTATAAGTATGAGCCTCTGACCCGGAGAGAAACCGGCTTCTTTTACCCCTACAAGCACTCACAGATCCTCGAAGCTAGACAACAACAAGCCTGCAATTTGCACCAGCAGATATCATCACGATGTTCTTCTCCAAAGTATTTACCACTGCGTCCCTCCTGGCCCTGGCCATTGCCAGTCCCCTGGGTGAAACCGTTGTCTCTGAGGCTCCCTCTGTGAAGCTTGCTAAGCGCGCCGAGGGGATTCACCTGGTCAACTGCGTGACCTACTCTGCAGTCATTGTAAGCAGCCCTCTACGTCTTTACCCCGCCAGCTCATCATCCCCCTTTTTTTTTGCTTTTCTTCTCTTTTCTCTTCTTTTCCACACGTATCCACTTGAGTCTTTCAAAGAACTTCTCCTTTCCATGGATAATACTGATAACATCATCTATTCATAGTACTGCTCCAATGACAGCGACTGCAACCACAACCCAACCTCCGGTAACGAGTGCATTCCACGTGACCACCTGAATGGTCAGGGTCTCGAGACCTGGGAGGGTGCCCAGGGCACCTGCACGTTCAGCACGGGCGTCACCTTCACCTGGAGCATCCAGAGCAACGCCCAGAGCCAGGCCAACTTTGCTGTTGTGGGGTACGTTCTACCCCTCCTCCTCCTCCTCTCCCCATCTGCCACCAACTTTGGATATATTGCTACGCAGATATCGTTTAGTGTGGATCCTGGCTGACTGATTTGCGCTCGTGCTAGGTCCGGAACCAACAGCCTGAGCAGCTTCACCTGCCGCAAGGATGACAAGCACATCATGTTCACTGACGGCAACGGCCACTCTTGCCAGAGAATCTACTACTGCCTTTAAGCTTTAGGCATATCAGTATCTCCTTACTAACCAAGAAGGCTAAAGAACGATATCAAGACCTATGCCTGTTAGACCGTACTTTTAGCAAGGATGNTTTTTTTTTTTTTTTTTTTTTTTTTTTTTTTTTTTTTTTTTTTTTTTTTTTTTTTTTTTGTCTCTCTGCTAGGTATGGCACAACGCACGTCAGGGGAAGTTCTTGTTAGTTATTTATTACTCGGCTGGATCAATGGCTTGAACGTAGATTGTTTGACTACTTTTTCGAGGCTCCGTGGCTGATGGCCAGATTGTAACTAGAAGATTCTAGCCTGTTAATATAAATTGCTGTGCCTATCAATCATTGACAGAAGACCGAGGCCTAATTTTGCAAAGTGAGGATGACCCTTTACGTTTCCTACCGGTACCATCACTTCCCTCACCTGACAAACCCCTGATTGTAAGAATCGCTATACATTATTTACGATGAGTCATTCATATTATTGACCTAATATCGAAGTCCCTATCGATGGCGTCTGAAGTGGGTAGAGTACACTAAGAGCCCATTACTGGCGGTTCACATAACCACTGCAAGAATGGCATAACCGACACGGAGCCGGGACGTGAATCTCCTTTTCGGGGCTTCCCTAAAGCTAGGGAGTGGGTACCTAGACTACCTACTGCGATCGAGGGCGACATAAGTCGGTATAATTATCTCAAGTATCGCGATATGACAATAACACTCTACTCTGTACTTGAGGTATCTTAACTATAGCCTCCGTAATATGAAAACCATGATAACTACCTGAGCAGGTAATGCGTTCCGCAGCTATTAGCGAACGCCTAAATAGGTATGACTCACATAAAACGTTCTAATAACCGGCCCAACTAGATTTCCCACCGTTTTTCAGTAAATATCTCACTCCTCTACTTTATAGGAACATTTTAAGGGTTCTGATACTCACTACCTTAAAACCCCATAAAAAACTACTATAAAATAAATTAATATAAATCTGTAATAATTTATACACTTAAATAATGATACCAAGAATACTTGTTTTCTTATATAACTTACTTATAAAAACATGTAATTTTTTTTTTTACATACAAGCTAGGGTTAGTGGTTAGAGTCAGGGTTAGTATTGGTATATGATATTGAAAGCGTTATTATGTGAGGGCGATACATAGATAGTGAGGCATGAGGTTTGGAGGTGACATTGGTCGGCATTGATTCGCATATTAGATCGCATGGGATCCCATGCTAGTGGGTGGAGGGATGGGATATCTACCGAAAAGCGGTGGGAAATCTAGTTGAGTCGCAAATAACCCGACAGTGGATTAAACCGTCTGCCATGGGCCAATTAGATACGGGGATGTACGGTCCCAACTTAGATACCTAGATCTGTAGGCAACTAACTAGGTATATGAGACTGTACAGCCAGGCAATGTACCATCAGGGCTCACTGCATCATCCTCTCTCTCCCTCACACGTACACGTATACACACACAGAGATACAGACAGTGCTCCTACAGACTTCGATAGCCGTTAGGAAGTCAGTGCAGCCGTCACGAGTCACGAGTCACGAGGATTCTGTATCGTGTGCTCTGGCCCGTTACATTCACCTCCATCTAGCACCTGAGTGTTGTCTCCAAGTTCGGACACCGAACAACACGCGCATATCATCGCGGCAACCTATCATCGCGGAAAGATGGGCACCTTGACGGATCTGAGCAATGAAATCCTTGTCTTGATTCTGGGCCTGGTCCAGGATGTCAGCCCTCGCACAATACCTTCCATCGCACTGGTGAATTCCCGCCTCTGCAAACTGGCCCGCTACCACCAGTGCCGCTCCCTCACCTGCAATGTCTCCGAAAACCTGCGGTCCCAGTTCGATTCTATCGAGCGAGACGGCCTGTGGCAGGTCGTGCGGCGGATCCATCTCGTGGGCCAGAAGGGCATGGACGACGTGCTACCCCTCCTCGACGCCTCGCTCCCCAAGATGACGGGGTTGGGAGATATCGAGGTAGACACGAACGCCATCCCCGCAGAATTCCTAGAAACGCTGCGCGCGTACCCCGACGTCCGCCTGCACGCGCACATCACGTTCCCGCGGGCGCGCCGCCGTCCGCCCCCGGAGGACACCAACCTCGGGCGGCTGCAGGGGAACCCCAACCTGCACGGGCTCGACGTGCGGGCCGTCTACCGCAAGGCCGAGGACTGCCTGGCGATCACGCAGCCGCTTCGCGAGGTCCTGCTCACGTGCCCCAACCTGCGCGCCCTGAGGCTGGACATCGGCCAGCCCTCCGGCGGCTGCGTGGTCCACCCGCCGCCCGACGCGTACTGCGGGCTCGGGTTCGCGGACGGGCAGGCGCCGCCGCCGCTCGAGGACCTCGACCTCGGCGCGTACCCCTTCGGCTGGGAGGACGCCCCCGGGTACCCGGGCAACACGGGCGTCGAGATGGACTACTGGGCCGAGCGCTTCGACTGGTCGCGGCTCCGCCGCCTGCGGACAGGGCACACGCGCATGGCGACGCACCCGGGCATGCTCGCGCAGCTGCGGGTGCTCCGGGACGTCGAGTTCACGGGGGACAACGATGGTGGCATCGACGGCGTACACGAGCGTGACTCCCTGCGTGACTTCCTGGAGGGCGTGCCCGCGGCGCTGGGGCGCATCAGCGTGCGGTCGCTCCGCACCCTCGACCCGAAGCGACTTTGCGGAGCGACGGTCGACGTATTGACCCGGCGGCATGGCGGCAGCCTGCGGAAGCTGGCCGTGCACCAGGAGGAGCGGATGGGGCAGGGCTGCCACCCCGACCGCCACCGCTGGTCGCGCGCCGCCGCCGGTGATCGGGACGCGCCCCTCCTGCGGCGGCTCGGCGCCGGCTGCCCGCGCCTCGAGGCGCTGGAGCTCGACCTCGCGCGCCGCGACAACCACGACTGGCCCCACGAGGCCCTGGACGCGCTGGGGCGGGCCTTCCCGCGCGTGCGCCATCTACGCCTGTGGTTCGACCTCGGCGTCGCCGACATGGACAACCCGCGGCAGCCGCCCGTGACCTTCGCCGCGGCGAAGGCGCTGTTCACGCGCGTGCGGGAGGCGCAGAGGGAGGGGAGGCTGGCTCTGGGCCTGGGTCACGCGCCTCCGCCGCTCGCGGAGCTGGTCGTGCAGTCCGGCGCGCCGCCCGCCATCCCCCGCGGCCTCGTGGTCGACGAGGTGTACTGGCCGGGGGAGAACACGACGGCGTTCTGGTGCGGGCTGGATGAGCGCACCGAGGAGGCCGCCAAGGGGATCTTCAGCGTGGAGTGCGTCGATCTCAACGAGAGGGGAAACGCGATCCTCCGACGCGCGGCGGAGACGGGAGAGGATCCCGAGGCCCTGCTGGATTCCGGGTTCGGCGCGACCACGGAGTACCCGGAGGAGATGGAGCCCGTCGATCGGGTGAAGCTCCGGGTTGCGTGGCGGGGGCCGACGCCCTACAGTCAGTGGGAGCCCCCTGATTTGTAGCATGAGTAATTACCGATCTCGTAACGCCCCTACGCCATAGAACAGCCAGTTCCTACACTATACGTCAGGAGTACTGGAGACAAGGACGTAAAAGGACCTCCATTGCCCATCTGTCGACGAGACGAACAGATAAAGACGGACTATCCCAAAGGTGTACTCTGCTTTCCGAGCAGTATCTAGACAAGTCGGAACCACCATCCCAACCGATCAAGATTATANCCCCCCAAGACCCCGCAGGGCGTTTAGACCCCGCCCCTATCCATCGCTTGAATTACTGCCAGAGTATAGCGTAAAGCGTAAAGTATATGTCGTCACATATTAAAAGGTTGGACTATTGTTAGAAACGGGGTGATTTTAGACATATCTTGAGGCTGTCGCTGTTCCAGGGACCTCACCGGGAATTCAGATACCTACGGTACTAAGACCACCCGTCCGCGGTTGGGAGAACCCTTATAGATGGATATGTTAAGAATAGGTTCGAGAGCTTTACCCGGGTACCCGTACTACCTATATCGTATGCTGGGAAACCAAGCAGAGTCTACATAATCGCGATCGTGGAAGGGTTCCGCGAGCCCAGAACTGAGCCTAGCTTATACAGCCAAGACCAGGGAAATCTACGCGCATGAGCCTCTCTGCATACCTAGATAATACGTACTCGCACTCGAAGAGATCAGTCGACAATCTTACAAAGGCGTGAGATCACATAAGAACACGAGAAATGTAACAGAAATGTCTAGGATTTGACCCTGATGCATGCACCTATGCATACGTGCTGTATATGTCTTCCTACACAGGCAGGCAGGCAGGCAGGCAGGCATGGCCGGATCTTCTTCTCTGTCTATCTGAACCAAAGCACAAGTGATCCCTTCTCTACCTCTACCTGATGATGATGATGACGATGATGATGAGTAGTAGTCTAGACCAACGACTTGGCCTCGCCGTCCCTGAGCTTGCCGGCGCCGACGAGCCGCCTGACCTCGTCGCCCCAGACGCGCCTGATCTCGTCGGCGGCCTTGAGCCCGGCGAGGCGGCCGGCCAGCGCGGCGATCTCGTCGGCCTCGAGCTTGGCCTGGACGAGCTCGACGTCGCCGAGGACGGCGTCGATCTGGGCCGGGGTCGCGTCGCCGCCGCCGGCGGCGAAGTAGTTGGCGTCCTTGACGGAGCCGCGGAGCACGCGCTTGTTCTTCTTGACGGCGGTCTTGGCGGCCTCCTTGGCCTTCTTGCTGGCCTCGCGCTCGACCTTGGCCTTCTCTTCCGCTTCTTTAGCGGCCTTCTCCTCCGCCTCCTTCTTCAGGCGCGCCTCCTCCTTGGCCGCCTTCTCGGCGGCCTCGCGGTCGAGGCGCTTCTTGTTCTTGAGCGCGCTGGCCTCCTGGCGGAAGCGGCGGATGCGCTCGTCGCCGGCGGAGCAGTCGTCGAGCAGGCGGCGCAGGCGGGCGTTGTCCTCGGCCTTCTTCTTCTTGCGCGCGTTGGCGTTCTTGCGCTCCATGTGGCGCTTCTGGTCGCGGTTCTCGTTGTCGTCGGGCACGTCCTCGTCGAGGTACTCGAACGAGCGCCACGAGTCGAAGTTGTACCAGAAGTTGTAGAAGGCCTCGACGTCCTCCTTGCCCGAGTTGTCGTCGCCCAGCGTGGGGACCGGCTGCTGCTTCGAGAACCGCGCCTCCGACCGGAACACCTTGCCCCACAGCTTGTAGTAGTTGCCGCGGGCGGCCTCCTTCTTGCTCGGCGGGTCGACGTCGGCCTTCTCGTCCACCGAGTCGAACTGCCGCCGCTTGACGGGGTCCAGCAGGACCTCGGTCGCCTTCTGGATGCACTTGAAGAAGTTATCGTCCTCGGTGCTACCCTGAGCCGCCTTCTTGTCCGGGTGGTGCTTCAGCACCTTCTTGCGGTGCGCGCGCTTGATCTGGTCCTCGGTCGCCTTCCAGCGGTACTTGGAGAGGCCGAGCACCTGGTAATGGTCTTGCGACTGTGTTTAATTACCTTAGTTAGCGGGTTGCATAAAAAAGACATTATCAAAACTACCTGGGTATCTGCTTTCGCACGACTAGACGGGCGGGTTGGTGGTGGTGAGGTGGTAGTGGCGGCGATGCTGATTACTTACCTTCCAGTCCTTCGCTTCGCGCTGCAGCATCAGCGGGTCCTCGGGCTCGCTGACGTCGCTCTCGTCATCCTTCTCGATGTTCTTCGCCTTCTCCTGGGCCTGGATGCGGTCGTCCTCGCTGAAGGTGCGCTTGTGACGGGCGCGGCGGGCGTGCGCCAGGAAGTGGGGGCCGACGGGCTCGATGGTGCGCTGGGTCGAGGCGGTGATGGCGCCGATGGGCTTGAAGTCCTTCTCGGCCGACCAGCCCTCGGGCAGGGCGGGCAGCTTGCGCGTTATCTGAACGGCAGCCATGGTCGTCGTTGTTATTGCTTGACGCAGTATGCCGTGCAGTTGTGGGTGAAGGGATGAAAAATGTAATCGGCGTGGGGCAGCTTTTTCTTGTCTGGAATTTTTTGGAGATCGGACATGGATGTTTTCCAATTGGCAAGGGTCCGGGGCGCCAAGGTGGGGGCGACTTAGCCTCAGTCAAGCAAGCCACATTCAATTACGCCACAAATATTTGTGACGATTTACACAAGCTTCAGAAGGCCATAGAAGCTGCTTCCTGGCGCAACTAATTCCGGTGACCTCTGATACTGTATTTCTTCAATTATTCCACGAACTTATTCATTCAAATCTATTACTCTCCCTGAGCACTGCTTCTTAACCCGTCAAAAGTGTAAAATGGCGACGGCTCTCCCGGCATATAGACACCTGCTCCGAGCCGCGCGGGTAGCTTTTCAAGGTGCGAATATATCTTATAGATGCCCTACCCTACCAGGGGTGCTGATATAGAAGGTTGCTAACGCCGCAGCTCAGGCGACGAACGATTACTCACCGCCGCGCGACAATCGATCCGCGAAGGCTTCCGTATCAATGCCTCCCTAAACCCCCAAGACCCCGAATGGCCCGGCGCCATCAAGCACGCCGAGGACGTCGCATCCATACTACGCCAGAACGTGGTCCAGGGGAAGCAGGAGGGCGACAGATACAGTACGTGGCCTCATGGCTAGGTAGATAATTTGGTCGGGCTGGTATCGGCTAACGTGGGATTACAGAACTACGGATACATCAAGATACGGAACGGGGCGACAACGACTCGGTCAAGTTCCCGAATGGCCAGACGGTGAAGATCGATGGGAAGACATGCGCCGATAGATGAAAGGATTATTGAACATAGACTAGGCCGAGTTTACGAATTCTTTGTTTATATGTACCACGATACCCCCCCGTGTACCACCAAACAAATACGCTGCCGTCGTACCGGAGCGGCGGCTGTATTGAATATATGATTGATGCCCTCTCCTCAGAAAACCGTTTTATTGTATTGTGCCGAAGAACGCCGCCCATGCCATGCATCATTATGAAATTATGAACCTCGCCCCCGTTTCCTTCCCACATCAATCTCCCGCCAAACTGGCATAATTGACATCGCTTTCCCCGGGCGGTGGCGCCAATACGGACATGCTCTCGATATTCTTCTGTTGTTGTGGCATTGCCCCTCCTCCCTGGGCGGCACCTCCCTCGATCGCCTTGCGCGCTGCTGGGCCCTGCGCCCGCCGCTGGTCCGGGAACGCCGAGCGGCCGTCCCGCGCCATCTCGGCCCTCTCCTCCTTGTTCATGTTGCCGACGGCCTTGGGCAGGGACCAGCGGACGCGCAGGGGGCAGCCGGCGAGGACGGCGCGGCCCTTGCACGCGTCGGCGGCGCGCTCGGCGCCCTCGCGCGTCTCGTAGTTGACGAAGGCGCAGTGCGACATGTGGCTGCACACGAGCGACTTGATCTTGCCGTGCTCCCTGAAGAAGTCGCGGATCCTGTACTCGGGCAGGTCGTCCTCGATCCCCGTTATGAACAGGCTCGTGATCGACTTGTCGGACGGCGGTATGTAGTCCTTCGGGCCCGGCGGCAGCTGCGACGCGCTCGGGAACGGCCGCCCGCCGCCCCGGCCGCCCGGTTTCTTCCCGCCCGCGCCCGCTGCCGCGGCTGCTCTGGAGTCGCGCGTGCGTACGGGGCCGGGGCCGCCGACGCCCGCACCTATAGCCGGGTTCCCCCCTGTGCTGCTACCTGAAGACGTCGTAGCGGCGCTCCCGTCCTCGATGGCGCGTCCCTTGCGGAAGTAGGGCTTGCTGTTGGCGAGGCGGCGCAGGAGCTCGCGGGCCTTCTCGTCGGCCTTGTCGTACTCCTCGGTGCCCTTGCCGTCCTCGAGGGCCCGCTCGTTGTTCTGGGCGAAGTACTCGCGGTTGATCTCTGACCCGGGTCCCGGGGCGACCATCTTGAGGGCGGCGTCGCGCAGCTGGATGGGCAGGCCGAACTGCAGGTCGAGCATGCAGCACTGGCAGCAGTTCTTCATGCGCGCGCACGTGAGGCAGATGTTGCTGTGCTTCTTGCGGCCGTGGGCGCGGTCGGCCGGCCACGAGAACACGGTGAAGGGCCGCGTGCAGATCTTGCACTCGGCCCCGTAGTCCTCCTTGAGCATCTTGACGTACGGGTTCGGCGGCAGGCAGCTCTCGCACACCGACGGGAAGTCGGTCGTCTCCCACCCGGAGCGGTTCAGGTCTTGCTTGATCTGCGGCGGCATCGTCGGCGCATCGGCTGCGAGCGTGTGTGAAGAGGGGTAGGTGCGTCGGTGCTTGTGTCGGTGCTTGTGGAATGATGATACAGTAAAGAGCGAGGATGAAAAGGTGGAGGATGGATCTTATGGCCTCTCCAGTCGCGTTTGACTCGAGTGTTAAGGTTTGAAAGGTTGAATGATAAAAGTGTGGCTGGAGGTGGCGGTGACGATTTAGCTCGATTCCTAATCCATCATCCTTCTTGTGGTCTGTGCACTCAGCACACGGAGATTTGTTAGTCAGCATAGATTAGACCGTCGACTCCTTCTCATGTACCGGTAGTTTTGTACAACTACTACTCTAGGCCTTTGACTTCTCTCGCAGTGTGTAGCAGAACCTGTTACGATAACGTGCCCCATAATCATGCAGTGAAGGGAACATGTTCATTTACGAATTTCTCGGGTCAAGAGTAATACATATCTCAGGTACCGAGCTCCTGATTCAAGCGGCCCACCTGGGCAACACGCCCAGTCGGTCCAACGTCCATTTCTATGTCAGAATGGGCAGTTCAAGTAAGTACAGCTTGCCTATAAGAGATGTATATCCGTTTCCAGCACATGTACATATATGGGAGAGCCCCCTTCCTGCCAGTATCCAACACAAACCGCGCCATTTATTCCTCACTGCCTCAACCTCACGAGCCACATGTTGTACTTAGTCGTACGAGTAGTCCACGCTTCTATGTGAGCAACACCTAGTCGTGTGGTAGCTGAAGAATGGCCTCAGTGGCTAGAATACCAGGCCATTCCTCTTCCTAAGCCTCTTTACTCTCGAAATTAGGAAGCAATACCCTAACACAGGCTAGGCTTGAGATAAATTCCACTTTAATGTACGGCGACGGCACCTATCAACGCTACAACTAGACGGTCCTTCGCCCTTGGACTCATCCATGCTTATTTCTCTTCAACTGGCGGCGACATGTCACTTTCTTTATCCAATCTCCACGTCTTACCTGACGACCAGTGTGAGGCCGTTCCATTTCAGTGGCACGTGAAGTCGGTTAAGTCCAGCCATGACCCAGTCCCCTCTCTATACCGTCAAAGGTATGAAACCCCCGCAAGCATTGACCGCGTGTGTAAACCCTATATCACATAGCAGCGGGACGACCCCTCTTGTGACAGACATCTGGCGTGTAGTCTATGTCCCATCACATGATACTCAATTCGAGTCCGCGTAACGAAAGTTCCGTTGAAGCTAGGTACCAACTAGTATCTACCTCGGTAATTCTGGAAATTACCTTTTGAATCTTTTGAATTATGATGGTGGCTTTTCTGATTTTTCTGCCTACCTTTACATGCAGATGCGGTGTAGGTATAACATCATGTGAGATACTTGATGCTACCCACCACGTACAGCGTTGCTAAAAGTTAATGCATACAGGCCGTCACTGGAATATCTACGGATGAGTGGGGAATTACAAAAATAACCTTATGTGATCGAAGCTACCAAGAGACCGCTTGATCTATCATCGCTGGCGTTTTTACCCATCCGGTTGTCAGCATTAGATAGGTCACAAGACCAGATTTGACTTTCGGTTCGGGTTCCTTTCCGATACGTTTATTGTGTAGGTAACTAGAATTTATGTAGACAATTAACCCAAGCCAATGCTCCCCAGACTTTATAATGCTCCCTTGTCCCTTGTGCTCTATATTTGTTAGTGGAATATTGCTTTGTTGTTAATCCCTTTTCAACCCATGTACAGTCCAGCTTGCTGCTGTGCTTCCAATCAGGCTCCTGAGGTAGGCACCTGCAATAAAGCTTACATTGTCAGCCGTCAGTCCTAGTCAGCGGGTAGTTTGCAACGGCGTCTTCTCATTCATCTTAAAGGATCTGGCTCTTACATCTTTCCCCGCTTCCTGTCGTTGGCCGGACTGGATAAGCTTGATAAAATGTTAACTAAGTGCAGGACCTGGGTACTTAAGGCACCCCAGACCTGAGCCACTTCACCAACTCTCTTGTGGGTTCGTTTGGGAGTGTAACGGCCTTGTTGTCAATACATGACGCTTTCATGATATGCGATTCTGCGTTTAGGTACCTATGTGTTGCCTCGACGTCGTCAGTCTTGAGATAGACAGATTGTGACTTCGATATAGGTTCCAAGACACAACAAAATTATGTACCTCTAGGTGTCTCTGGGAACTGCCTATATGTATCACTGGTGTGCCTAGACATAGCTACCTGTACCTAGCGCGGTTGGCAAACCCCGTAGTAAGAGCTGTCAAACCTTACCAATGTGTGCTGACCTCATGAGGTACCAGGTATGTAAGATCAGTCCTTCGCATGCCTAGGTACATGTAAGTACCTAGGTAGTTGGAAGTAAAGGTTCCTGAGTATTATCCAGTTTCCAAGGGAAGATATGGCCAGTGTTTGGTGTAACATGTGCTCACCGGAGGTACCTAATTTATTACTTAAGTGACCGTCCTCTTTTGACACTCTCGATCTTCCCCGATCCTCTATCGTTCCCCCATTCTCACTCGAAATCCACCTCTACACATTCTAAAAACACGTAATATAGAGTCTCTTTACTTCTATTCTTTTCTTATATACATATAACAAGCATACGTGAGGCTTTTGCCATTCACCACTGATCCTCACCTTCTGTCAAGCTCCTTTGTTCATATCTGACACCGCGGCTCGGCAGAGCTATGTCGAGCCAACAAAATAACAACGAGGTGTTCTCTTCTCCGGGCGGTGTCTCTTCAAGCTGCCCAAGTCGTTCGAGGAGACAGCATACAGATGAGACCCTACGGATGGCGCCTACGGAGATCTCGAAATCTTCAAACTCAAGCGAACCTCGGAGTAAATCCCTAGCCCAATACGTAAGTCAGCCCTAAGTGAGGCAGAATCATGGTATAGACCGGCTAACGTTGGAGAGGTCAAGATCATTCTCAGAGAGGGTGAGGACTATCCTGAGGTGCTGGGATTCGAGCTTCCTACCCGGAAGAAATGGGCGATCTTGGTTGTAATATTCCTGGTCCAGACTTCAAGTACGTGCTCCTCGCCACTCCTTTTTGTCTAACGATTTACCTCCCTTCTATTGCATTTAAGCTTCTTAGCTGTGTCCGGGGGTTTATACACGACGATCGACTTTTTCCAAGCCGAAACCTTCTATTCGCCCCGTTAACGGCTATCACTAAATGTTATCAATGCAGTGAATTTGAACACAACCCTCTATGTCAACGGGCAGCGTGGGATAGCCGAGGAATTTGGGGTTAGTATACAGACGACCGTCAGCGGGGCGGCCGGGTTTCTCATCACATACGCCTTTGGGTGCGAATTGTAAGTCAGCTCTGGTGTATTGCAACCTATTAGATTACCTATGGCTTACACATTCTCCAGGTGGGCCCCTTGGTCGGAAGAATTTGGTAGAAGGCCTATCCTTCAACTCTCGCTTACACTGGTTAGCCTAGCATGCGTTCCCGTGGTCTGCGCCAAAAGCTTCACGCACGTTCTCTTAGGCCGCGTGCTCGGGGGTCTCTTCTCCGCGGGCGGAAGCGTTACCCTCGGGATGGTTGCAGACCTGTTCGGCCCTGACGAACACGAATACCCGCTTGCCTTCATTGTCCTCTCGTCTGTTGGGGGTTCCATCATAGGCCCTATTGTCGGGGGATACGTTGAAGATCATTTCGAGTGGCGATGGACCATCTATATCCAAGTGATCTTCGGCTGTTTCGTCCAGCTGATGCACCTCATCCTGGTGCCGGAAACACGCGCGTCCAAACTCCTCGACAAGCACGCGCTGGGGCTGCGAAAGTCTGGCGAAAAGCCGAATGTGTATGGTCCCAATGAATTGAGGCCCTGGAAGGATTATTTGAAGCCGAAAGAACTCACCACTATCTGGTATCGCCCGTTTCGTATGCTGATCTGTGAGCCGATCGTGACGGTCCTGTCCTTGCTCTCCGGGTTCAGCGATGCCCTGATTTTCATGATGATACAGTCCTTTGGTCTGGTCTTCAAGCTGTGGGGATTCTCGAATACTCAACTGGGACTGGTAATAAAGTTGCTGTAACCGCCTCTTACTTGCATGCTGACCCGGTAACAGGCATTCATTCCATTTGGCATCGCGTACCTATGCGCGTACGCTTCATTTGTCCCTGTCATCCGACGGAGGAGAGCCTTTTGTCAGCTATATCCGGGCAACGAGCATTTCCAATACGAAGCTCGCCTGTGGTGGTTGCTATACACGGCCCCCTTGTTGCCTGTTGGCTTACTGCTCTTCGCTTGGACCAGCACGCCCACGGTGCATTGGGTCGGACCAATGGCTGGCGCCTTTTTGATCGGAATTGCGAACTACGCCATATACATGGCGACTATCGACTACATGATTGCAGCGTACGGTCGCTATGCCGCCTCCGCCACCGGGGGTAACGGATTCTCCCGCGATCTATTGGCTGGCTTGCTCACTTGGGGTGCTATCCCATATTACAATCTCTTCGGCTTCGAGTACGGTCTCCAGGTAGCTAATACCATTCTCGCTGTCGTCGGATTGATCCTGGTAGCATTTACCTTTGTCATCTACTTCAAGGGCTCTTATCTGCGGAGGCGCTCAGAGTTTCAAAGCCCCCCGAGTCAGGCTACGTTCACGGCTGTATCTGAGGTCCCGTGCCCGGCGGCCGTCTAACCCAGCACTATCCCTTAGGAAGACTAGAGTAGCGACAAGGCAAGGAGTCATGGATTACGCATCTAATACATCAAGCCTGAAGAGATGTTGAGACCGGCGCCTAAAGGCGCCCTGTCGAGAATCTTGCCGGCTAGACAACTAGAGCATACATTCCATGGACTGGCAAAGTTGCAAGTCCGAACAACCATGACAGTTATGATGATGAAAATAACAATGACAAGGGAAACGAGTATAGTGCTACCTCATGATATGAGGAGGAAAAACGACCGCCAATTCCCAACACATATCCAGCTAGGTAGCTGCAGCCACATGCACCTTTTGAGACATCCTAACAGTTAGGGTATGTATGGAATTGTAGACATAGACTGTTGATCTATGGTACGGGCCTACGTATGTCCATCTCCTGTACATATACGTGAGGCTCTGCCTCTTCACAGAGTGTCTTTCCTTCAACATCTAGCGTAGTCCTCATAACTTTTGTTGCTCCATCTTTACAGTAACCCAACTACAGCGAAACGTCTAAACTGACTATATAAACAGCTAAATTGACCATATCCCTTATACGCTAGAGAAAGACCTAGGTACACGGAATTATCCATGTACAGCACATACCACCTGAGCCAACGCCTCACGCGGCTCCCCCGGCCTTAAATATACCAACCAACCAACCAACCAACCAACCTGAGCTGTTACCCCTGCATCTCCAAGAATCCCACTTCTGCTGCTGTTTGCTGTTGGTTTCACTCTTACTCTCCAGCTCTCCCCCACCCCCATACTCTGCTCAAGTACTCCACAGAGTTTGATTCCGTTCTTTCAATAGTCCAATAGTCCAACAATCAACGGCCCACGGCGCAAGACACACATCCTCTGGGTAGTGGTCCAGTTATTATTACACGGCGCACTCATTACACCTTATCCTGTTGCCACCAATGGCCTGGTTTGCAACTCTGCTGACCGTTGCTGTTCTGCTGGCAACTGCCACGCTGATCAGCACCGGCGTCCGCCTGCTCCAGAACTATCGGGCAGCTCGCACCATTGGTGTTCCCATCCGCATGATTCCCATCAGCCCCCTCAACCCGTTCTGGGTTTTATTGGATAGGAGAATCCTTTCCCTCTTCCGCCGTCTGCCATTTGGCGATAACAGCTTCACCCGTTAGAACTGGCGGGGATGGGAGATCGAAGACAGATATCGATCTCATACCGAGATGGGCGATATCTGGGTTTTAGTGACGCCTTTCAAGAACTGGGTCTACATAAATGACCCTCAGGCATTGGCATCATTATTTCGGAGAGGACCCGACTTCCCGCGACCTGCTTTTGTCAACGGTATGTGGATATCAGCCTCAACTGGATAGTTCATCTATGCACTATGATGATAACGCTAACATGAGCCCAAACTTAGAGATCCTGGTTGTTTTCGGGCCCAACATATCCACCGTAAGATTCCTTGAATGGCATCCTTATCCATCGGGCTTATGCTAACGGAGGTTATGTCTTAAAGGGTGAGCGATGGAAAACGCAGCGGAGAATAGCGACACATTGCTTCAATGAACATAACAATGAGATTGTGTGGTCTGAAGCCATCAGCTTGGCCAGCGATATGCTCCGCTATTGGACCGCAAAAACGTCAATAACTTCGAGCGCTGACGATTTACGGACGCTTTCTCTCCACGTACTCTCTCGGGCCGGGCTCGGGAAGTCTTTCAAATTCGTAGGTCACGACGAGAAACAAGATTCCGCGAGTCCGTCCGGTAGCTACAAGGAGTCTCTGCAGACAGTCTTGGAAAACCTGGTCCTTATACTGGGTCTAGGAACCAAGTTTCTCGCGATTCTTTGGCTACCACATAAGCTTCGAATCGTCCACGAGGCCTGCGTCTCATTTCAGGCGTACATGACCAACCTGTACGAGGAGGAGAAGCGCGCATTTGCCGAAAACAAGATTAGGGACCACAACCTCATGACATCACTGGTTCGTGCCTCCCAAGATGAGGCGAAGACCGAGGGTGGTCTCACCGAGGGCGAGA
Source organism: Xylaria sp. JS573 (assembly GCA_000966885.1). Lineage (NCBI taxonomy): Eukaryota > Fungi > Ascomycota > Sordariomycetes > Xylariales > Xylariaceae > Xylaria > Xylaria sp. JS573. Next base: position 104,866 of record JWIU01000031.1, on the reverse strand, counting down.
TCTACGGCAACATGTTCGCCTTCAACTTCGCGGGCCATGACACCACGGCTCATACTTTTACCTTTGGGTTATATTTCTTGGCGGCGCATCCAGAGGTTCAGGATTGGCTGTCAGATGAAATACGCCATGTTTTTGGAGGCCGCCAACCATCCGAGTGAAACTACCGAGCTGACTTTCCGCGTCTGAAGCGTTGTTTGTCTGTAATGTACCAGACAATCCGCCTTTATACGGTTGTACCGTCAATCAAATGGACCGGAAACCAGGCACAATCGATTACCGTTGGCGAGAGAACCGTCGTCCTTCCGCCTCATAGCATGATTGCTCCGAGTTATGGCTCCGTACAGACGGACCCTAAGTTCTGGGGTTCCGAGTCCCTTGCCTGGAAGCCCTCGCGTTGGATTAAGCCTCCTGATGCTGCTGCGTCTGATGCTGGTGCTGGTGCTGTGTCGAGTCCCGGCGAGGAGGAATTCAACATGCCCGTGCGCGGCGCCTTCATCGGCTGGTCCGACGGTACCCGCGATTGTCCGGGAAGGAAGTTCTCGCAGGTTGAGTTCGTGGCAACCATGGCGACTCTCTTCCTGGATTGGCGGGTAGACCCGGTAATAGCCAAAGGTGAGACTCTGGATGCCGCACGGCAGAGAGTCGAGGATCTCATCAAAACGGACTCCGGCCCCGTCTTGCTGCTGCAGATGCTACATCCTGAGCGTGCGCCCCTGGTTTGGAAGCGGCGGTAAGGTAGACTCATGTGTGTGGCTTATATGGATGCGCACGAACTTGAATACCAAGGTCCTCCATGTTGGAAAGTCGGGGCTCTTCTGACTTCACGAAGGACTAGGTATATCTTCATCCTTACTTCTTCCCAGCATGCAATGCCTGGCTTCTTATGGTGAATGCAACATCTATTAATCAAGAACTGAAATCCTCAAATACTACTGGCATATCGTCTCAGCCCTTGTCTCCACTCACCCATCATAGGTTGCAGAGGTAGCCGAGTATCAGGGGTGCAGCTTACGCAAGTACTTGGGTCTCGGACGAGGGAGGATCACGTATAACGAACAAATTCGACTCAAAGCTAAGAGCGATCTCTAGCGCAAGCATTCTCGGCCAACCCGGGAACCGGTAGGAGACATACGGCAAGGGGCTGGTCAAGAACTAGTGCTGCGTAGCATGAAACGAATAGTAGCACTGGTGCCGAAATCACTGGATGTCCTCCCTTCATTCAGTACTTACCCGCCAAGATATCTAGAGGTACTGCCCAATGCCTCCCTCAGTTGGGTAATAAGAAGATTGCCTGATTCCAGAGCGTCGAGGGCAGTGATGATAATATATTACAGGCACTACAAAATAGAGAGGACGGCCAAAACCTGAAGAAAATAAATCCAGGAGGACTCAGTTAATTACCCCTTATTCCTTGTTAGCCCTCATCTGCTCACAATCGGCGCCACCGTTGTGTAACATCACGGCCAACATCCAGCAAGGGAGCACCCAGTGTACTGCCTGCGTGGCCACCCGGCAGCCCCATAGCGTTCAGCCGCCGCCACGACTCCTGTGCCAATCGTGTTGAGTTGATAACGGTTGGTGATGCCCGCAACATTTACCCCTTTTCTGTCGGACTATCGATTTGAGCAGCATCTGGTTTAAAGTCCTGTGAGGAAGTCATGGAAACGAGATGCGACGATACCTAGTGCCCTTTCTAGAAATGCAACTACGGAAGAGATACAAAACCTCATTCATGAGGCAAGCCCAGCATCAAGGAAAGGCCGGGGAGGATGCTTGCGCAGTAGCACGAGCTGGCCGGCAGGGGCGGGCAAAGTTACCTATAAACAGACATATAATTTTCAAAACATACGCGACTGACGTAGGTAATTATTATCGATTCTTTTGGAAACTATTTTTCTCCTTCTCGAGAACGAAAACTAGGGTGCCGGGTATTTCGCCTCGACGGACAAGTACTTCAACCTCACCTACGTCTTCGGCCACTTCCCACGTCATCATGGGACTCATTGACGACCTGCCAACGTACGTCCTGCGAATATTGGTTGTACCTACTCGACCATGGCCTGCTCGCCATACCAGTACATGATACTGATACATGAGTCACAACCCTATCTCATCATAATATCCGGCTCCCTCACCCCCTTCCGCCACCTTTAGGGCCCGCTCACAGTATCTCCGCCTCTCCTCCACCACCGCCTCGGCGTCGCCGTGGGCGTCGCGCTTGGTCCTGTCCCAGCCGTAGCGCAGGCCCTTGATGCCCCTGGCCACGTGGACCGCGAGCTCGCTGTCGTCGACGCCGAGGACGCCCTGCAGGCGGCGCCGCGGCCACACAGAGTCCCTCCACCACCTCGCCTCCCACCACCTCCCGTCCCGCAGCTCCGCCGCCTGCGCGAAGCGGACCCGGCGCAGGCCCTTGAGCGCCGGGCCGCGGAACACGGCGACGCAGGCGCGGCGGGTCAGGAAGGCGGCGTCGAGCTCGAGCTCGGCGAGCCGCGGCAGGCGCGCCAGCTGGGCCCACGCGGCGCGCAGGCCGTAGTCCAGTCGGCGTCGGCGTCGGCATCCGCGACGTCGCGGCGCCGGCGCCGGCGCGGCGGCGCGGACGACGCGGGCGTGGACTCGAACCCGACCGCGAGCAGGCTGACGCGCGTCAGCAGGGGCCACCAGCGCGGCGACAGCGTGCGCAGCGAGGCCGCGCACTCGCGCGGGGAGGCGAAGCACCATGTGTTGCGCGTGTACAGGACGTGGCCCGCCTCGTCGTGCCACGCGCGGCACACCAGGAGGACCTGCAGGTTGGCCCGCCGCGCGCACAGGCAGGGCATCAGGGCCGGTGGCGGAGCTGGGGGTTCGCGAAGGCGCTGTTGGGACGAAACGACCGGGAGGGGGGCTCGGGTTAGCGGTTTGTTGCTTAGCGTTCGCTTTGGGGCTGTGCTAGGTAGGTAGTTTGGGGGAGGTCATGGAGGCATCGTGTCTCGGGGAGCAGCATTGTGACTCCACACATACATACACACATCCAAGTTCTCGTCATTACATACACGCCCGAGATAGATGGCGACGGTAAGAATAAAAACGAAAGGGGAAGAAACCAAAAAAAAAGGGGCGCCAAGAAAAAAATCTTCCGAGTTAACTCACACGGTCCCAGCACACGCTACACACGAACGGGTTCCGCCTCTCGGGCGCCCACCTGCTGCGCCAGGGGTCGTCCCAGATGGGCCAGTCCCGGCGGCGCCACTCCCGCGGCGACAGGAAGGCGCCCGCGCAGGTCTGGCGCTCGCCGAGCCGCTCGTCGACCGCCGGCTGCGGCCGCCACTCGCCGAGCCCCCCGCTCGCCAGCGGGCACGTCGCCGGCGCGTGCGCCGCGTGCCACTTCGCGGGGCGCACCAGCAGCTGCGCGAACACCTCGGCGCGCACCTCCGCCGGCAGCGCGGCGAAGCGGGTCCCTAGGTCATGTGGTGGTGATGGTGGTGATGGTGGTGGTGGTGGTGGTGGTACTTGTTGTTGTTGGCGGAGGAGACGGTTGTTGTCCCGCTTGCGGTCGCGAGGGCCTTGAGGGCCTCTGCGGTGCAGCAGCTTCTTCATGTGCACCCGCTGCTCGGCGCGGGCGTTTGCGGCGGCGCCTTTCCTGCGCTTCGGCATGTTTGGCCTGTATCACCGGGGTTGATAATATTGTATAGAGTTGTCTGTGTCTTTTCCCCTCTGTAATAGTATGAGAATCGGTCTTGTGCGTGCTGTCCCCTCTCTTTGTGAGAATGTTCTGGGTGGCATTTCGAAAAGGTAGGATCGGGGGCGCTGTATAAAATCCTTCGGAATGCAAGGGGTTGAATCATAATAAAGGGATTGGTAACGAGGATGTACGAGCCACAACTAACAAGACGTTTCTCTTATGTGAGTATTTATGTGAGTACTTATGTGAGGCTGTTTGCGTATCCGAATCCGACGATGGGTCGACCGGGTCCTATATGTACGCAAGCTTCAGCGGTGGATGCGTCACTCGGTAAAAGGATGATTCGGCCGGTGCGTGTGAGGCAACCAATCCGAAGTCGGTTTCCACCCAGATCGTTGCTGGATTTGGAACCGACTACTTCGTACCCCAGCCCAGCGCAGTCAGCTCCACTCAACTAGTCCCGCTCAGCTAGCTCTCAGCTCTCTCTTGTAGGACGTGGTTTATTGACCCACGGGCCCGACGATAGAACAGGACTCACAGAAGTTATATCAATGAGGTCAGGAAGAGGGAAAGGAACACAAAACCATGGGATCCCTATATATGTGGCGGGCACTTGAGCGCCTTTTAGCGGGTGATGGATAATGTTTGCAGCATGTTGGTTCGTTCTATTATTGGATCCGACGATCGCCAACGGCTGGGTCGGATTCCAGTCAACCAAGAAACAAGACTTGGACCCGGTTTTCCTCGGGTAAAGTGTATACGGGCGTAGAAAAGAGGCTACGGGATCGGTGCATGAGGGTTTGCTACTTACTAAGTGCTTGGGGTTCTAGGCGAGGAGATTTATGGAATGCTATTCAAGCAGTCGTCCATTGGAACCCGGATAGGATATCAGGAAGGCAGCAAAGAATACATCTAAACACTGCCATACCTAGATTTGTTTTGAGATCATGTGTACCAACTCGAACACCCAATTGCTCTGTGCTCTGGTCAGCTACGTATATGCAGAGCCGGCAATCACCAGGTCCAACAATAGCCTTGTACAGGACTCTCGCCTCGTGCTGATTTCTGCACTTGTAACCGTAAGAGTCAGACCGGCCTGAACATGGCCGATCCAGGAGAAAGCTTATCAGATAGATTATGACTAGCTGTTAAATATCATACGGGAACAAGGATCCTTAGTTAGATATGTTATACTATCGAGTTTAGGTGAAGCTTGACTGAGCACCCTCGTGGTCACTTGCAAGGAGAGTAAATTGAGTGTGTGTATCTAAGAGATCTCTCCTCCTAGTGAGGAGATCTATCACCTATATAAACCAGTCGGGTTATCGTATCACCGTCCCTAGTGGTGGATCCCTTCAGGGATCAGTGGCACCTGCCAACCACAACGCGATATATACAGCGCGCTTCAAATTGGTCCGTTTCTAGCTCGACGGAAGCATAACTGTCACACGGTCATTTACGTTAGTTTCACAGGTATAACTCTGCGTCACTCATAAGAGAAGACTGCAAGGCTGTGGTTAAAAAATAGAATATGGGAAATAATAGTAAGAGAAAAGGAGGGAAATATGGAGAGACCCAAAAGACACTCTGGACTTTGCCGACCAGCCCGACGTAACACAAGAGGATGGTTACAAGAACACATTGGTCCCGGGAACTATATCAACTTATGTGCACCTGGGTCTGTTTGCATCTTGTGTATGTGACCCAAACCATGAGATGGACGACTCCGATTTGAGACGGTGGCCGCCGCTAGGTACCTGGAATTCGACTAGGCACTGATATATCAGGGTTGGTAATAGAAGAGACCGTTACCGGCTCCTATCTCTGACTAACAGACAATAAGAGTCATTGCGACGTCAAACACAAAGTGCCGAATATTGTCTGTATGGAGACCGCACCTTTGTTTGATAAAGGCAAGTGACCGGAATCTATGGTCCCCAATGGTTGATCCAGTAGCACTAGAAGCGCAAACATGTGAGCCCTCGCCAGTACAAACACCAGACGCAAATCTGGAATCAATTCGTAGCACATAACATCTCATTCAGGTTCGTAGCCGATTGAGACTCTGGTCTGGTACAAATAACCCCATGCTGGAGCATTCCATACCTACCGCCCAAGACCTAAGCTCTACCTATACATCGCTCTGCGGCCCGACTATTGTTCATAAAGATGAACCATCCGCGACTCCCGTCGCGCTTCAAAACTTCCCGATAGGTATTCCCAGCTTATACCGGCCTCTGTATCCCCGGCGCGGTATACGACGGGGCCGGCGCGGCAGTCCCAGGAGCCGCAGAGCCCGCGGGAGCGCTAGGACCAGCCGGCGCGGCGGGACCTGCGGGCGCTGCAGGGGCGGCGGTGCCAGCAGCCGCAGCCGCAGCCGCAGCAGGAGGAGGAGGAGGCTGTTGCTGTTGTCCTAGTCGCTGCTGCTGCCGGGCCTTGCGGTCCCACTCGTGCCGGGCCAGCCGGTCGTCGACGCCGCGGACGTCCTGCTTGCCCTTCTCGGCGATGGCGCGGTTCTTGGCCTGCGTCGCCTGCGTCTGCGGGTGGCCCGGCCCGCTGTCGAGGGCCTCGTCCGTCGCCTCCATGACGCTGCCGCGGATGGCGTCCCCGGCCCCGCGGATGCCCTTGAGGCCCGTCTTGACGTCGTCTACGATCTTCGACATGGTTTGCCCGAGTGTGGTGACGTAGATGGGTAGGTAGGTAGGTAGGTAGGTATCGAACGACTAGGTAAGTTGCGTGTGGGCGTATTGGTGTTCCTTTTAACTGATTAAGAGTTGAAAGGTCTTTGACCTCGGATACGGAGTGAAGTATGTCAGGGCTGATGCGATCGAGAAAGTCGTAGGTTTATTGAAAAATGTAATCTTGACTTGGAGGCGATTATCAACCGCTTTCTTGCTTAGGCGACATATGACGTAGGCTGCATGTCATGGACCCGACCAATCATTGCTTACTTCCGAGCTCAAAGCGGCACAACGCCGACTTGATGCGTCAATGTCGTCATTGTCGATACGTACAGAAGACGGACATCACCGTGGAAATTTCCATGTGGAAATAAGGCTCAGAAACACACAGAGCTGCATTAGGCCCAAGGCTATCGACAGCTGCCGTTTACCTAACATCCATGTAGCCACGCGGCATATCATGCTTGTTTAAGTACTTCTTTTGTAAAGTTCCCTTCGATTTGTTTTATCACTTTCACTGGCAAAAGAGTGATCCCGCTTCAAGCAGTATGGATGGGAACCCCGAGAGACATGAAAGGAAACGCTTCCCGTCCCAGTGACCTGCATTGCGAATGCATACAGAGTTGCTCTGGTCTCGGGATTCCGAGTCTGGCCGAGTAGCTTTCACTAGGTACAGCGCAATGCACCGACTCCGACTTCAATACCGTATTCATAGCGCGCTGCTTCTCTCGTAGTTGTGCCTTTGCGGTGTTCTTCAGTTTACAGAACCACCCATAAAACTATTCCACCGTATCCGAGTTCATCAACATGACAGGAGATACCACCACGCGGGCAGCTGCATCGTGAACGCCATGAAGAATATTCTGGGTGGAAGGTCAGGGCTGTCACGCGGAACCCTCAAAGCGACTTCACGAAGAAGCTGGCCAATGATGTGGCGGCTGTACGACTCTGATTCGACAACGAGAAGTCGGAGGTCTTCGCCAGCTTGTTCCGCGAAAGAGCACATCATGCTCAGGGGCCCGCCGGGCGTGAACTTCCGCTGCATTTCAGACTTACCGAGCTGCGTGATGCCGTGGACCGAAAGAGAGGAGCACATTAGTACCGAGGAGCTTGGCATAGGTCCGTTGCGGTGAGGCCGTAGAGTACCGAGATACCACTGATGGCTCACGCAGCTCTTCTAGATTGGCGTGAGAAAAACTAGTTACCCATCCCATTCGGTGCCCGCGAGGACATCTACTGAGACAAGGCATGTTCTTCTCCTTGTCCCATCACCGCCTTACCTAGGTAGTATCGTGCCAGCATGCGAGTCGAGCAGGGGGAGCGAACGGGAGAACTAAGAAAAGCGATGATGAGGTGTATAACTTCGAACTACCTAGATGTGCCTAGATTGGATCAAAAACGCATTCCTAAATAGGCACGAGGACGCCTCTTGGTTGGCTGGAACCTACCTACTAACCCAACCGGCCCGATTCCTTTGCACCAGGGAGGACGTATGTATGCAGTTTAGCGGCGGATTCGCGGAGGTACCCGTTTCGAGCCGTAGGTCTCGGCGGGTTTGCCGGGGTGTGCTTTTGGTAATGTTACGGGGGTAGGAAGGAAACTGAATCGGTTCTCTGTTCGTGAACGACCAGAGTAGCGAGAGTGCACTGGGTGCTGAGGCAGGCTTTTGTTCGGATATCGTATACTGGATGGTGCAGGCTGGTGGTACGCGCACAGCCAAGATCTTCTCAGGGTATTATTCTCTTCGTTATCTCTTGACTAGCCGCTCGAAACGAGAGCTTTCCTACGGCGGAAGTCATAAAATACATAGTTCTTGACTTTGGCCGTTGCAATCCCACAAATGGTCAGATCCCTACTTGTGAGAAGTTCGGCGAATATCATAAATAGGGCAAGTGAAATCATCAGAAACAATGTGTAAGGCCAGAGCGAGCGATTCCGGTTCTTAACTGAAGGGTGAAGACATGAGGGGACAGGCAATTGGGTATGCAGCCTGGAGACTCCGTCGGCTCTGGCACCCGGGTACCTCCTCATCTAACGCCAGGCCCATCTACAAGTCACAGCAAATCATATCACCGCACTCCGGTCTTCTATTAACAAGTCCGTCCGATTAACCGTAAACTACGTGAAGTAGTTATATACCGCAAGGATTTTGGTATTCTCGACGATGCCAATGTACGTACGTATGTACGCACGCAAGTATATAGGCAAGCCTTAGTCTCCCCTCGTGCATGTTGTGTGAGGCAGGCAGGCAGGCGCGCAAGAAGTCCGTCCGTCCGTCCGTTCATTCCTCCGTCCGCATCTACGTTTCCGTCAGTTAGGTAGGCGAGTAGTCTCAACGCACGTCGTATCGAGTCAAGTCGAGTCGTGAAAGAAACCGGCGCGCGCACGCACGCACGCATGCGATGCAAGAAAACCTCGTCAGCGAGGCCAACCACGCCAAAGGAACTCAGTGCCAAGTCCAACATCCCCTCCCTCCCCTCCAATCCCCTTTCATACTCTACCCCTTCCACGCCCACCTTAGTCGATGACGCCGTCATCGTCGTCCTCGGCCGCGGCGTCGTTTCCGGACTCGCCCTCAGCTCCTCCGGCCTCGGACTCGGGCTGCTCCTTCTTGACCTCGACATCCTTGGCAACAGCGGCGGCGGCGGCGGCGGCGCCGCTGCCCTCCTCCGAGCCGTCGGCGTCGGCATCATCGTCTGCGCTAGAAGCAGCCTGAGTGGCGGCAGCGGCAGCGGGCGCGGCAGTCTCGATAGTCTTAGCGGTCTCAGCGGCGGCGGAAGCATAAGCATCCGCGGAAGCAGGGTTAGCATCAGGGGCGGTAGAGCCAGCAGCAGCAGCAGCAGGAGCAGCCTTGTCGTTCTTGGGAGCACGCGCGCGCTTCTTCGGCGACGGAGAGGCTTCCGCCTCCTCATCGGCGGCTCCTGCGGCGTCGTCGGTCTTGTTCTTACGCTTACGCGGGGTGCTGCTCGGGGCCTTCTTGGGCCGAGGCGTGAGCGCGGCCGGGCTGCCCGCTGCGCTGTCACCGTTCTCCGCGGCCTGGGAGGCGTTAATCTTCTTCCGGATGACTGAACACTATGTTAGCTTTTCTCTCCGTCGATGATCTTATGCATATTGGTGGATAGACACGGGAGCGTGTGTGAGCTTGAACATGTGCGGGCGTGGCATGTGCGTGAGGGTGTGCGCAGGTGTATGTATATCTTAAGATGGTGTGTGGGAAGGCGTGTGGTGAAACACGGCGGGAAGGTGAAAGTGAGAAGCGGGTGGGGGGTGAGACGGGAATGGCGCGACAGACGCAGAAGGAACGGGGGGAAATGCAAATGGGTGATCAATCAAATCAGTCAGTCAACTTACTGCCTAGGAGATTGGATACGCTGCGGGGGTTGGAATAGCCAGCGAGGCCGGCGAGCTTCTCATGGTCGACCTACGAGGCGTGTGAACATGTTAGCATGAACGCGCCGGGAAGCGCATGAAGCTTCAGTGAGTTCAGGTGAGACACATAGGGAGACACGGATAGGCATGGGGTAGAACGGGCGCCGCTGATGCAGGTGACAGACGCCCATAGACAGATGGCACTCGTAACGTGACGTGACGTGCCGTGACGTACCTCGGGAGGAGTCTTGAAGCACTTCCAGGCGAGCGCAAGGACGTGCATCTCCTTGTCGGTCAGTTCGGTCTTCTTGTCGGGGGCCATGGTGATGGTCGGCGCTGGTGATTGGCCGGCAATGGATGGTGTGGTGGTAGTGGATGTCTTTGTCTTGTGTGTGTATGTGGATGTGCGCCCGAGGCTGGGTAGGTAGGCTGAGGTGAGCGGGCGGTGAGACGAAGTAGGAAAGTGAAGGTAAGGCAAGGTAAGGTAAGGCACGGCAGGTAACGACAGATGAATGAAGTGCTGGATGCTTCTGGTTGGGGTAGAAGGGATTGAGATGCAGTGCGATGCGATGGGATGACGATGAAGCAGAAATGATGCTGGCAGGGCAGGCTTGCTTCAACGGAAGGAAAAAAAAAACTATTAGAAGGGATCTGTATCTGTATCTGTCTGAATCTGAATGTGAATGTAAATCCCGATTAGCGGGATCTGATCGGATTGTGAGCGGCGCGAAGAGAGGGTGTATCGAAAGGACAGGTCGCGGCGCGGAGATGGAATTGAACGGATGGATTGGATTGAAGGGAGATGCGACGCGCATGTGGACGCTCCGGCGTTCTGTTGCAGAGGTGCAGGAGGCCGAAGTGCATGGGGGTGCTGGGTGATCGTCAACACAGCAAACCTAGTACATGTAGCTGGAGCAAGGGTTGCTATGGACAACACCAAAATCAGCCCGTCGCACCATGGAGCCATGGTCGGGTCGATTTTTTCTTCTTCTTTTCCCTCTCTCATCGTGACACGACCGACAATATTCCCTTCATCATCCTCATTGCCACCATCATCAGCGGTGGCGCCTCCTACTTCCACTGATATTGAATAATGAGATTCATTGAGATATGATACAAATAGATGACCTAAGCTTGGCAATTCTAGTAAATATATATGCAAGCGCACTATCTAAGTACTCAAAATACTGTGGTGCCTCGAGTGCCACAATACGTTTGTCTGAATTTTGGTATCTCAATGACCGCTATGTTATTTTCCAACGCAGAACGACAAGAAAACGTGTGAATAACATATATATGATGGCTATCTTGCACTCACCTTTCCCCTATGCAAGCCTCTCCTTCAGTTTCTTCGCCTGCTCCATCAGCAGATGAGCCATTTCCCACGAAGCCTGTAGGTCCGAGCTTTCGCTCCCACTCCCGCTGCGTTCCGAACTACCGCGACCACCCACCACCCCTCCCGGGCTTTTCAGTTTACGGCCTCGTCCCCCCTCGCACCCCGGTATCCTCTCCGTTGCCGGCGCCGCCGCCGGGAGCCTCTCTTTGCGGCGAGACCATGCAGCTTTACGGGTTGCGGCACGGGCGCGCGTGGTAGGTGAGGGCGGGTAGGTAGCTTTAGGCTAGGCGCCGCCCGGGCCCCCGCATCTAGGAGTCCATACTGGCAGAAAGGTAGGTACTACGCCGGCGGATGGCCCTGCTGCTGCCGCTATCGCTGTCATTACGTTGCTTCAAGCTTCTAGGCCGCTATACGTTGTTGCTGGTTTCCGGTACTGCCATACCAGGAACGCGCCTGAACCGGTCGTTGGCAGCGCGACGACCATGGTTGCGGCGACAGCAATGATCACCTGGGCGCCGGAGGAAAGCCGGCCGGCGGAAGGTCTCGGTCCTGATAGCCCTACGTTTAATTTTCTCATGGGGGTTCCTAACGGGTGGTCTCAAGAACCTGGCTATTCGTTGAGGCGATCCAGCCTGGGGGTCCTATTGTTATAAGTTATTGGAGGAGGGCTTGACTGCTCGTTGAGATGTCGCTTCTAGAGGACGCCTCCACTGAGTGGCACTACTTTGAGCTCACTGCGGTCACAGGCTAGTAGACCCAGCACTTCTACCGTTGTCGAACATGAACGAATATTGCTAGCGTTTTTTACTATCAACTCATAGTTAAACATACGAGGATCTGTCGGATCTCGATGCAAGATGCTAAGCTGCAACTGGACCTCACGACCCTGCAGCCTACCTAAGTTAGAACAGGGTGGGAGAATCCGATATTAAGGACCAACATTTGATCAACATGAAGCTTATTAACATGAAAATCCACGTTGGTATTCCGGATTGTATAAGAGCCTGTAAGCCCATGCTGGTCTGGTGTACATGAACATGTGCCAATGAGTGGAAATCCTAAATAAGCAAGACCATTTCAATTGGCCCGGAGCTTCCTCCCGATCGCGGGTGGATTACGGAGATTTTATCATCATAGAGATTGACCCTCAATTTACATCGTTCGCAGCCTCATATCTTGAAGTACGAGTCCTTGCGGATATATATGGTGAGAATGTTAGGCACATCGCGAGCTACATGACAATGGACGCAAGGTAGTAGTAGTTATTATTGAATTCATCGAATTGATTGATCGACGATCAAAGTCATTCATATGTCGTGAACCCATTATCCGGCGGGCTGGTCCGGTCCTTGTTGAAGCCCTGCATCCTAGTACTATACAGTCATATTTGCCTTTTGTATCCACCAACCCTGCGCCCCTTTCATTAAGCGCGCATCTATTTCGACTGCGTGTAATCGTACGCCCGGTTCGGCACCTTCCGCTCGGCGGCGACCTCCTCGGCGCTGGCGGGCACGCGCTCCTCGGCGCCGGGGTAGTCGGCCGAGGCCTTGCCGCCCTTGACGCCGCGGTGGACGCCCTCGGGCAGGTCCGCGCCCGTCTCGCGGACGGCGTCGACGCCCGCACTCGCGCCCACGCCCGCGAGCCCCGTGCCCTCCTTCTTGCGGCGGCCGAGGTGGGCGCCGTGCTCCTCGCGGCCCTCCTGGCCCTGCAGCGGCTTGCCTAGCCCCGTATGCACGCTGGCCGACGTCGCGCCGCCGAGGGTGTCGGAGGCACTGGGCGCGCCCGCGAACCCGGGCGCCTGCGCGGGGATCTCCGACTCCTGCGGCCGCGGCTGGTGCGTGTCCTCGCGCGGCGCCGTGCCGGGCGTGTGCGTCTCCATGTGGAACTCGGGCACCGCCTCGTTGCCCACCTTGACGCCCGGCTTGTGGCCGTGGGTCGTTAGGGGCTCCGAGGGGGGCACGCGGCTGCGGAATTCGCCCTGCTGGGCCATCGACTCGGTGTTGCGGTTTGCGGACATTGTGGCGGTTGAAGATTTGTTTCGTGTGTAGACGATAGGTAGTAGGTCGATGTGGTTTGGTAGGTAATGTTTAATTATGAGCAGGAAATGTGATTATGGGTATCGTGTTGGATTGTTAGATAATGGAAAGAAGAAAGTACAATTCGCTGTCCGGCAGTCGTGGTAGGAGATTGATATACCTTGGGCACGCTGACGGGTATGTAGAGTTCAGGGTCCTCCCTCTATGATGTCAGATGGAATCCAGGAACGCAATCGATGGGATTTGCGTCATAGGGCTGTCAATGCGGAGAAGTATGAGGCAGAATCTGGAGAAATAGAACGGGCTGAATGGGCGCAACGGTTTTGATCAACTCGGATTTGTGGACCAGAGTCGATGTGGTGGTTATTTGCGTTGTGATCTGATAGATCTTGGGCACCCTTTGTGACGTTATGCGGTCACTAACCGGAGCTTTTGCTGCGAAAACGCTGCGGGGACCTCAGTGTTTTCCGTTTTCGACTGCTTGTATCACCTAAGCCAACTGGCAAAGGGACCTGTGGGAGTACCTTAGATACCGATGCATTGGAAGTTCTAATTGGAATTGCTGATTCGCCCTACAGACTGTCGATATCTTACACCTGGAGGACAGTTCGATACCTAGGAGGAGGAGCAGAAGACAGACAATAACTAGGTAGGTACCTAGCTACTTCCGGCGGGCACTCCTTTCATCGCTTTCCTTCAGGTAACTATCTGATGGATGCCATGTACATTGAGGGGTATCTACGGGCATCCGACTTCCAAGGTTTGAAACGGTCGCGTCAGGTAAGCATCAATTGTCTAGTCCCAATAAATATGTGCATCTACAACTATGCGCGTCAAGTGCTAAGGGTTGGTTGAAGAGCCGCATCTTCGATTATGAGCTAGAAGGGTCCGGACAGCAATGATGTCATTTGTGGCTGGAACCACCGAGTGGGGGCTGTCAATAGCTGTCAATAGCTGTCAATGGCTGTCAAAGTCCATGTTTGTGTGGCTGGATTCAGCCTGCCATCGGCGTAAAGCCGATCCAGGTACCTTAGATAGGACGAAACGAAGGCAATTGCATCATGTGTCTAGTTCCTACGTACGCACAACGTCTTGATCAAAAAGATTTCAATAGTAATGGTTGAAAAATTCGTGTTGGAAGTGGCATGCTAACTAAAAGCTTCGCGGCCGTGTTCTGAACGAAAGACTACAAGTAAATACAGCGCAATGGCTAGATGACTAATACGGAACATGAACCGACTGCATCCCTTCAGCAGTACGTACAAACGTGATACCCCTCGCATGTGAGATGAGGTGGCTTATTTGAGAGAGGCTGGTGCCCAGGGGGGCGATGCGAAACAAAATGAAGAGGGTGAAGGCTTACATGGGCAATGCCAGTTGACAAAAAATCAGAGAGGTGGGGGCAGATGCAACTGTTACCTAGTTGTAGACTGCTAGATACATGTAGAGATCAAGTTAGATTCTAGTGTACAGATCTGTACAGTAGAGGAAAGGTGATAAGTACATAATGCATGGGTTGGAAGTAGATGGCAGGCTGTTGCTCAGTCAACACGCTAATCTACCTAACACAATTACCTACTATGTACATCAATGGCGACTTAAACTTGTCTGTACCTGTTCAGCATATGTCAGTACAGTTCAGATAAATGTTCCAATTGCAGTCATAATAGGTACTACTCGCATCCGTATGTGAAAACACATATAGCTACCTACAGACCATCTATTTTTTTCTTCTTCATGAAGGCGAATTCTGAGCGCTAATTTGAAGGACCCCTTTGTGACACCACCACGTGATACTATGTCTCAGCGTCTTTAGCATCCATGCCACCTGTCTTACCCGGCATAGGCAGCGGAGGCTACGCCTAGGTAGCGTAACCGAAATTCTACTTAAATAATACGTCCATACATGTAGATTGAAGCAGGTCCAACGTGTCTACCTAGGTACGTTTCCACTCTCTCTTACCTGGGTGTGCACTCATTCCGGAGATTACCTAAGGTACCTAACAAATGCCCAGGAAAGACAACATAGGTACTCCATTATCTTCGTCTATCGATAAGGCGTGTAGGCGAAAAGACAAGCTTTTGGTGAACCTGGCAAGTTTATCACAAATGTCGAGTGCGGGCCACCATTGGGCAGACGGCAGCATCGGTTGCTGGGCGAAGCGGGTGCTACCTTAGCAAACAACCCTGTGTACTTCCACTAGGCTGCTAAAGTCGATGATCTGTAGGTACCTAGGCTGTAGCGGTCAATGGATACGAGCCAATTGGTGACTCGGCAACAGAGGTTGGTAACCACGCCATAAAAGCCTGGATACAGCGTAGTAATGGGGTACAGATCTGTACTAGGGTCACCTAGGTACCTGGGTATGTACTTGTGCCAGCATTGCATGTGAGTGCCATAGGCAATGTAGCCCATGTACCCTCCCACAGCCTGTTTGCGATTGCTACATGTACTGGACTTACAAAGTAGGTACGTGGTAATCAGGGCGTCGGCCAAGTCGGGCTGTCAGCTGAAAATAGGTAGTCCATCGCTGGAAGGCCCTAAAGTCACACGAACCCCTAAAGAAATAATACGGGTTGGGGTTGCCTAACAGACCGACAGCATCATCACTGCCATCGCCACTACTTCATGTTTCTACGGCAATAGATATCGTATGTTCCGGCACCGTTTTCACAGAAGCCTAGGCTGGAGACTCCATTCATTTGTCCAATACAGGGAAGATACATAGAGCAGACAGGCAGATCGGAACCCACTCCACTACATGGTATCCAGGGAAGACGGGGAAGACAAGGGGGAGAGACCCATCCATTCATTGATTCGCATCCAACCTATCGTCGCATCACGAACAGACGCCTCCCACAGCCCACATCGAGTGGCAGCTGAGTAGGACTGCCAGGTAAGACATATATCGCCTTCTTCTCCTTGAATGCCAGGACTCGCGCCTGATTCCTCATAGCCAGTTACACCTAATTATATTCTTCGTAGTGGCTGTGACTACCTAGTGTTCCCGCAACAACCACCCTCGCCAGTACGCACGCAGATCGATCTGTCGACAGCCCTCTCAAAATTCTCGGGGACATCCTTCACCTTCCCAATTAACTCGACACACGCAATAATAGGTACACTACCTATCACTATCCCTCCTCCGAACGCAGCTCCGCCCTAGGCGACGACTGTAACGTCTAAGCAGTCGGGGTCGTCCAAGTACGAGACGAGGCGCAGTCAATAGGCTATCGGCGAATGACCGGCTCCCCTTCTGACAATTACGAAGTGAAAGGGCTCGCGACTAAATTTGGACGGGTACCTGACTGGATGGACTGGGCTGAACTAAACTAGGGAACGGATTCGCCTACTGCCATCAACCTGGGAACCAAATCGACTCTTGCCTCCATCCACCAGCTTCCCAGTTCTCCCNCCCCCCCCCCCCCCCAATTTAGCACGCGATCTATCCACCCTGCGAGCCCCCGCTACTGCCGGCTACTGCCCACCACCTCGTGTAGCGCTTGGCTATCGTCGAACTTGGCAGTTGGATAAGCGTGGGATTGCACTTTAATTCGCGACCGTTGACTCTTTCTCTCGGTCCGTCGCCCGTCTTTATTCTTAAATCATCTTTCTTGTCCCTGGACTGACCCACGCGCTGCAGGGCGCCCCCAGGACCCGCCCGGCCGCCCTTGTTTTGGTCTCTGGCTTCTGAAACAATGAGCCGTCGTTACTCCTTTGACTCTGAGTCGGGCGAGCACGCCCCCCTCGATAACCCTAACGATCACCACGCTCATTCCAGTCCAACACAACAGTACTCTCCCTCGCATTACTCCTCTCATTACTCCTCGCACTACCAAGATCAATCATCTTCTTCCTCTGCAAGACACCCTTCTCCCACAAGAGCTGCCGTTCCGAACCATCCTGGCGCTCATCCCGACTCGGCATCTAGTCGATTACGCGAAAACAGACGATACAATCCCAGTCCCGAAAGAACTGCCGTTGCTGCTGGTGCCGGTGCCGGTGCCGTCGCGTTAGTTGGAGGAGCCTACGGTGCTGCCGAATCCTCGTCAGGGCCAATCCCGCCACCCCACCGAGGCAATAGCGGGCGCTCCTGGGGGCACGGCG
Source organism: Xylaria sp. JS573 (assembly GCA_000966885.1). Taxonomy (NCBI): domain Eukaryota; kingdom Fungi; phylum Ascomycota; class Sordariomycetes; order Xylariales; family Xylariaceae; genus Xylaria; species Xylaria sp. JS573. The sequence continues at coordinate 87,678 of JWIU01000031.1, read as the reverse complement.
CCGAGCCAAGCAACATAACTCCTGGTGCCGATAACTTTGGCGAGGCCGCGTTGGGTGGTGGTATTCCAGGGCTCGCTGTCGGCATTGCGGAAAGAAGCCCGCGGGAAAGCGGATTAGAAGCCATGAGGGGAGCTCCACAGTTCCAGGGACAGCGCTTGCCGCCCCAAAACTCGCCTTATGATGAACCACAAGGTTACGGATATGATCGCAGCTACGACGTGTCGCCAGGCTACGGAGCCAACCCCTATGGGCAATATGATTCAGGAAACTTGGGAGTTCCATCCCCGGGCAGTGGCACACCTGCACGTAGTGTGAACAGCTATTCCAGCGACCCTTTTCGGGATCCTCGCATAGCCTACGGGCACCGAATGGACTCCGACCTCGGCCAGTTCAACCCCAACGACATCGACGATGACGGCGATGACGGTCTCGACTATCGACGCTCTGCTCGGAATAGTATGCTGAGCTCAGCAAACTCGAGTAACCGTAGCGGGGGAGGTGCCGCTGCTGGAGCTGCTGGAGCCGCTGCCGCTGGGGGTATTGTGGGCGGACTCATGGGCCGTAGTCGGAATAGTGGCGCCGGCTATGACCCGGTGCAGAATACCAGCGCAGCAAACCAGATGAGCGGTGCGACTGCGTATAACTCGGGCGCTGGGGCCGAGAAGGGTCTGGCCCAGACTGGCGGCAAAAAGATGTGGAAAAGGTGGCTCGTTATCGTCCTTGTTGGCCTTGTGATTGCTGGTGGAATCACCGGAGGAGTCCTTGGCGGAGTCGTAAGAAACAACGACAAGCATGCTAATAAGAGCAGCGCGGGCGAGTCAGCCTCTGATGACGCCGCCAAGAACGGGGACCTCGATATCAACTCGTCCGAAATCAAGGAGTTGATGAATAACAAGGATCTGCATAAGGTCTTCCCCGGGGTCGACTACACACCCATCAACGTTCAATTCCCCGAATGCCTAGACAACCCGCCATCGCAGAACAACGTCACTCGGGACGTGGCCGTGCTCTCCCAACTCACCAACACAATTCGACTCTACGGTACCGACTGCAACCAGACCGAGATGACGATTCATGCATTAAATCAGTTGAAGCTCCAGGATGAGATTAAAATCTGGCTGGGCGTGTGGCAAGACGGTAACGACACCACAAACAAGCGCCAGCTTAGTAAGATGTGGAACATCCTAGATCAGTACGGGGACAAGCCGTTCAAGGGGCTCATTGTGGGTAACGAGATCTTATTCCGTGAGCAGATGACGGCCACCCAACTCAGCGACATGCTGGATAGCGTGCGGTCGAACCTGAGCGACCACGGTTGGAATCTGCCTGTGGCCACGAGCGACCTTGGTGACAACTGGGACTCGAGTCTAGCAAGTATCAGTGATTACATCATGGGTAACATCCACCCCTTCTTCGCCGGTGTCAATGCCAAGGAGGCGGCTTCGTGGACGTGGTCGTTTTGGCAAAACAAAGCGGGCGGTTTCTTCAAGAAAGAAGCGGAGAAGAATATCATCTCGGAGATTGGATGGCCGACCAAGGGCGGTACGGACTGCGGATCTGACGCGGTGACCGACTGCCCGAACGGCTCCGTGGCTGGTATCGACGAGCTAAACCAACTCTTGGGCGATTGGGTCTGCCAGGCACTCGAGAACGGGACCAACTATTTCTGGTTTGAGATGTTTGACGAGCCGTGGAAGATAAGCTTCGACGAGCCCGGCAAAGAATGGGAGGATCAGTGGGGCATCATGGACGTCAACCGCAAGCTTAAGGATGGCGTCAAGATCCCCGACTGTGGAGGCAAGACCGTCTCGTAAAGAATCGAGCGATTTGGGGGGGCATGCATATGACATCACTCCAGTTCTTTCAAAATTTCTTCCTAGAAGAGGATTTTCGACAACACGACGAATGCATCAGTACGGTTTTCACGAGAAGAACATGAAGACGGATAGGGATATAAACGACGGAACGTTGAGACGAGAGTTCAACTAGGTGGACGCATGATATCCATTTGCGATTTTTTGGGACGATTCTTGGGACGATAGTTTAGGCGGCACGGCGTGACACAGAGCCTCGCTAGTACTGGACTGTATGATGTAGACCATGTGTATGCGGAGCATGATATCAGCATTTGTGGCAGAGACCTGAGCAGGCGAACTACTGGGGAATGAGCGGAACATGGTCAAAGAGAACGGAGAAAAAACAAGATAAGACGCGGTATCCCTTCGGTTAGGACTGAGGTTATTTGTCGGTATTGACGTAAGACTGCTGGCCTCGCAGGTAGACAAGCCGGCCTGGGGCGTGTACTATATTCGCATACACGCACACGGACGGACAGGTTACCTACTCATCCATATAGGGAGGCGTATGAGGCAACTGGACGGGTGGCGGTATCCTGTTCATCACACTAATGGCGTTCACACGCATATGGACGGATGGTCGGTCGGACGGTTGGGGCCACGGCCGGGCATGATAGGCACTTATTGTAACTTCACATGCGCACGTACGTATATATACACTGTTTCTACAAAATGGACGACGTCCTCATCGCAGTGAGAGCATGGTCTTTCGCTGGCAGTTTTATTTAATCTGTCCGGGTACACGGACGGACCGGAGCAGACGAGCGTATCCCTGACACAGCGTTCGGATACTAAAATGTCTATCAAAGATGTAAGTGAAACGGGGGAACGTGGAAATGCATGTATTTTCGCTGTTGACTTGCGCAAGGTAGGTAGGCGTGTTAAAATACTCTGCTGGGCAAGGAACAGTGGAGGTGGCCTAAGATAGACATAGGCACCATTACGACTAATGTATATACATAAGCCGTCCATAAGGTGGAGCCAAGACTCATCCAAAAGGTATCATGTTTTATACACAGCTCCCCCCCAACAAAGGAGGAGGTCGTACGTTAAGAAGTATATACATAGAAGTGACCGTTGATAACACACATAAATCCGCTCTCACCCTGATCCCTTATTCCCGAGCCACCACGTCCAAGTCGGCCGCTACTTGCCCTTCCAGACGGACGGCAAAGCCAACATCCCGATCGCCGTCTACAGACGAGCGACGTCGCGCGCGTGCCGGCGGAGGCGGGCGCTGCCCGAGCTGCTGCTGCTGCTGCTGCTGCCCGCCTGCTCCCGGAGCCAGGCGACGAACGTGTCCAGCGTGTACGTCTTCGCGCCGGCGTTTCCGCTCCCGCCACCGGAAACCGGAGGCCCGGAGGAGGAGGAAGAGGAGGCCGCGGGGGCTGCCGCCGACGAGGCGGTGCTGGGCTTGGCGGTTGTTGCTACTGCGGCGCGTGTGGTGGTGGCTGCTGCTGATGATGACGGTGCGGCTGCGGATGTGGTTGCTGTGCGTGCGTTAGAAGTCGTGCGTGCTTTCTTTGGAGATATTGGGGAGAATATGGAGTTCTGTTACGCACCGGGAGCAGAAGCATTGCCGGGCGATCCACCACCGTAGACATCCGGACCCGGGATCTGGTACTCGTCGAATTTGTTGTAGATCTGGTAAATGTTAGTTTCTTATTTCAAGGCTCGAAGCTTCAAGTTCTTGCGGGGCGAATTATGGCTCTCCCCGGTAATGTTTTCACATTCAAACGCTGGAGGAGAACCAGTTGCATTTACTTACTGAATGAGAAGTTAGCTATCTCATAGTCGAACATAGGTAACGGGTGAAGGTGAAAACGTACCATTGATCAAGATACCGGGGTCCTGGGCGCTGTAGGCACCAGGGAACTCGACGCCCTCGGGGCGGCCCGCGCCGCTGCCCCCCGTGACGCTGATCTGGTAGCAGGACATGTAGAACTGGGCGCCGCCCTCGGAGGCGGCGGCGTGCAGGGCGATGGTCTCGGCGCGCACAAGGTACTCGCCGTCGGCGAGGTCGGCGGGCACCACGACGTCCTGCTTGCCGCAGTTGTCGTTGAGCAGGTCGTTGCCCCATTTGCCCGTCGCCGCGTCGTACCCGGCCTCGAACACCTTGAACCACGGGTCCGACCCGTCGGCGCCCGCCGCCGTGTCCGACGACACCCTGGACATGTACACCAGCACGGGGCCGAAGTGGTTGCCCCCGATCGCCTGCTCCGCGCAGTCGCGGCTGTCGTGCTGGTGCATCTCGACGGTGATGGTGTCGCCGGCTAGGGCGTTGTGTTAGCGTGCGTACCGTGTGTGCGCTGCGGTATATCCCGGGCCAACCAACTGGGTAGGCATAGGATACTCACCCACGACGGGACAGGTGCTCGACGCGGCGGCCGAGTTGGCGTTGCAGCGCATATCGTTGGACGTGATGTCCGTGACGGGGCTGTTGTTAGCCGGCATTCTAACACAGGTCGACTCCTGGTCTACGCCATTGACCCAGAGCTGCTGGAAGGTGGCATGGCCCAAGACTGAGGTGGCCGAGGCCAGGACGATGAGAACGGACTTCATGGTGTAAAAGATTCCTTGGTGGTTGATGCGTGAGAGAAGGTACCTAAGCAAGAAAGGGAGTGGCCTGACCCCTGCGCCTAGATGGAATGAATGACTACGAAGACGACTGCCGCGTCCAAGTGAAAAGAAAAACGAAGGCGAAGATGCAGGAACAGAAAGTGTCTGAGATGCTGAGACTACCAAGCCGAAGTCGTGGTGGCGGCCATGGTTCATATACATAGTAGTAGGATCACCTCACCAGGATGCGACTAGCCGCCTACTTGAACATAGTATGTAAGAGAAGCACCCCTCAACTCATCTCAAGACATCACGACTCTCTCCCGTTTCGTTGTTTCAGGACTTCAGGTGAGGGAAGGTTAACCGAATCCTATCACGAGTTGGGTCCGATCCAAAGCACGTTACTACCGTCACAACCTGGGTAGAGGCAAGACTCCCGGCCGCTAAGAAACGGAATCATTGGGTCGAGGCTCATTGTTACGGGCTAAACTGTCTGTGGACCAAAATTGGGGGGGGGGGGGGGGGGTGAATAAGGCCACCACTAAACATGTAAGTAATATATCTGGGGTAGTTCAGGAGCTTGGCAGCTTGGCGCACCATTAGTGCTAAGTAGAGTCTAGTCCCGATCACCTGGTTCTGCATCGAGCGAGATGATCTGCTCCTTTTACCGGCTCACGCCAGGCTAGTTAGTCCCGCATTGGTGAGGCCATACTATGTAGGTTTTCGGGAACGAGGTCACGGCTCCTTTCCTACCTTCAAATTTGTGTGCCCTGGCAGCTGTACAGTCTGCCTGGTTGTGAAACAGCACTCGACGATGTGGTTCGTGGAATCGTGGAATCCTAGTCTGACATCCGCCTCCACAAATGTGGATGGGCCCTTTACCCCTGCAGAGATCATGCAGATCATCCCAACTGGCGATGGAGGCGCCCGATTCCAGAAAAGACCGTTGTAGTTGCTTACCACTAACTACATTTTAGACTTGTAAGTGTGGCCCCCGAAGTAAGTCTATGTCTTCGTTGAAGATGGTATTAGTTGAAGATTTTATGAGAAGGGAGAAGAGGAACTTCGTAGAAACCGTCCGTTTCTACCAGTAACACGAACCCTTACCCACGCCTAGCAAATTCTAGCGGATCGATCGCCGGCGTACTTTTATTGGCGCGCAAGAAACAAAACACACAAATCTTTCGTCTCCCTCCGAGGGTACTTTGGGATGGTCGAGATGGTGACTTCCAGGAGCGCAACCATTTCCACGAATTGCGTATCAACAGGCCTAGCCGATGCCGACATTGTCGCGCGTAGCGAAAGTAGAGACAAACAATTGCGGCAAGTAACGCCAAAGTCGCCGCTGTTCTACGCTATGAAGGCTCGGGTGGTCTCATTGCAGCTGAAGAACTCCACACGACGCCTAGATTAGGCCAATAATGTCCACTGCCTACGGATGTCGAGAATTAAGTACTGAAGGCATTATGACATTTCAAGGTCCCGAACACATCGTCTAGATATTCGGCGCGAGCGCCCACGCAGGTATGCTCAATATGGCCAGACGCCGGCTCAATCTCCGTTCCAGGATTATTCAGGGGCCGAGCAGACCCCACTGCAACGGTCGCAGCCGTCTTCTCCAAAGCAAGGTCCCATTGCCGAACCTAGAGCGCCTTTTTCGGCTTCCCTTTTTGGCGGACTGGACGTGTCTCCGTTAGATGAAGACGCTACCGTAGCACTGCCTTCGGCGTTGAGCCGGTGCCTCGGGATACAGAGGTTCCAAGATGTCACAGACATTCAACTTCTTGACTACCTCTCGACTCTCCTTCACGGTCCTTCGCTTATTTATTATCTTATGTTGTACTGTGAAGAATGCGCTTTGAGATGAAGTCTATCGTAGTCGCATCCTTTCTGGCGCTCAGTGTGAACTCGGCCAGCGCCCAAGCAGTCGGGACACCAACCGGATTTGCGAAGGACGTCACGGGCGGTGGTGATGCTGCCGCGGCTACGCCTTCGAGTCTTGCAGAGTAAGCGTGTTTCGCGATCAAGCAGAATAGGTAGAGCACAAGCACATTGTTGACCAGCGGCTCAGGCTCTCGGAATGGATCGCCGACGACACCCCCCGGGCGATCGTCGTCGACCGGGAGTGGGACTTCACCGGCACGGAGGGGGGACGACTGCGGGCAAGTGCTGCCGCACGCGGACCTCGACGTGCGAGGGCGGCACCTCCAAGGGCCAGGACTCGATCCAGGACACCTGCGACGACGGGGAGGTCGTCGACTGCACCTACGACAACGCGGCCAGGTCGCCGCTCGAGGTCGGCTCCGACAAGTCGATCGTCGGCAAGGGGAGCGCCGGCGTGCTGAAGGGAAAGGGGCTGCGCGTTAGGGGCGGCAACAAGAACGTCGTCATCCAGAACATCCACATCACCAATATGAATCCCCAGTACGTCTGGGGCGGCGACGCCATCACCTTGGACGGCAGCGATACGGTGTGGATTGACCACCACAAGGTGCGACCTCTAATGCTCGCAGCAAGTACCTGATCAGTCATGATATTAACGTACTTCTCGTCTATTGGTTCTCCCTCATCGGCCGCCAGATGATCGTCAGCGGCTGGGGCCAGGCGGGGCAGGTGAGCATCACCAACAACGAGTTCGACGGGGTGACGGAGTGGTCGTCGGGGTGCAACGGCAAGCACTACTGGACGCTGCTGCTGATCGGGGCGGCGGACCGGTACACGTTCGCGGGCAACTGGGTGCACGACGTGTCGGGGCGGGCGCCGCACATGGGCACGACGCAGACGGCGAGCCAGATCTTCTTCCACGGCGTCAACAACTACTTCCAGGATGTCGGCGGGCACGCCTTCGACGTCGACGCCAACACCTGGGCCCTCCTCGAGCTCGAGGGCAACTACTTCGACAACGTCATCACCCCGATCACGGACACCTCCCTCACGGCCGGCGGTGCCCTCTACGACGTCGTCATCGTCGACGAGGCCCAGGCCTGTTCCGCTTCGACGGGCTACATTTGCGAGTGGAACCGCCTCGTCGACTCGGGCGAGTACGCCGACCCCGCGAACGGGGACGTCCTGGCCAAGGCACAGGAGCTGAAGGAGTTCCTCGTTGGCCACACCCCTGTGGCTGATGTGCCGACCAATGTTGTCAAGAATGCTGGGGTTGGGAAGCTCTAAAAGACATATATTTTATGCCTTCGTAAAGCAATGATCTCTTATCCCGTTAACTACACTTGATGTGTCTGATCGTTTGATCATCGCCTTACGATCTGGTGAGAATGGAGCTGTACTGTATGCTAGGTAGAGGCTGGGGTTTTATGAAAGGGACACAATGAATGGTGTGAATGGCAAGTCAAATAATTAAATAAAACAAAGCCTAGCATTACCCAGCCTGAACTACCAAGTCTAACACCATAACGCCACCTAGAACCCATTTAATACCTGTTTACCTCCCTTCCATCACAGAATACCATACCATTACATGCTTATCAGTAAGTGGGTGGCACGTACCTACTCAGGGGTAGCCACCTCCGTTTGCGGAAGAGGCCGGTCATCCGCTAACCTCTGAATATGCTGAAGCGCGGCAGACTCTTCAGCCTTGACCTCATCGAGTGCCGAGTCTAGCTGAGCCGAGAGCCTGTCCAGGGCCTCCTCGGCGCTCTCGACACGGACCGGCAGGATAATCGTCCGGCGCACGAGCTTATCGCTCCACCTCTTGAGACTAGAATATGCTCTCTCCTGCTCGTCGGCGTACGGGTTCGCCGTCGCGATCTCGGCGTACGATGAGGCGGGACTCAACCCAGCAGAGCTCAACGGCGTCAAGGGCGAGAGCGGCTCTTCTTGCGGGTCTTCGTCTTCGCCGTAGTCGGAGTAGGTATCGTCATCGCCCTCGTCGCTTGTGCTACTCTCCCATGACTGGGCGGAAAGGGAGGCGTAATCAGCCGTAACCTTGTCGATGAGAGTTCCGAGTTCCTTCTGCAAGCCAGTTTTGATCTCCGAGGTGTCGCGGGCGACAACCACGTAGGGGAGAGGAGGGATGGATATCGTGAGTTGGGTTGCCTTTCTGCCCATTTTTACCCTTTTTTCCTGTTGGAGGGCCGCGAATGGATGTCTAGAGCCGTGAGATAAAAGGTCCTGTGCGTGTTCCTAATTCTGCTTCGTCCAGACTTCCCCAGACCTGAAGATGACAGAACAGAGCGGATGTGGCACAAAACAAGTCTTCTACCCTTAGCTTACCTGTTGGCAACTTACCAGTTTGACCTGTTGAGCTGAAGAGAGCCGGTAAGACTGAAACGGGGATTATTTGTATTTTATTGTGCATCACTGGATCTGGCCGTACGTTATTATGTCCTGCCTTGTTTCCGGACAAAGGTAGAGAAAGGCCCGTGATAATGGAAATGTGAGCCCATATTGTTGATAAACCTGCCTGGCATTGTAAAACAAGGAGCCGGTTGTGCTAAAAGTAGCACAAAGGCTGTAAGGGAGCGCAGAGAAACGATGGGACTCAATGGAAGGGTGTAGTTAGGAAGATTCTAGGAGTTCCTTTTCATTGCAAATAGAAGCGTGACGTATCCGTGTTCTAGGAAAGCTTTATCGTCCTTTAACTGTATGGATATCAATTAAGTGTCTTGAACATATCTCGAATGCACGAATACCAATGCGAGGCGGCCCGGTCCGCAACGCAGGGAAGATCGTGCCAATTCTACCTAAACCTTAGATATGTCGGGCCAGAACTTAGAGAAAGCTTCGGGCCCGACGGGGGACATATCGTGACGTCAAGAAGCTCCAGCTCGTAAGGATGCAGCTAGGCCAGTCCAGACGCAGACAATACGAGAAATCGATGACGGGGTGACTAGGCGACTATGATGTTGGGGCTCGGAAGAGATCGCTCACGAGGCAAGTTGCACTGAGTGATGCCCATATCACTACACTTGCCTTCACACAAGGTGTCTCGTTGGCATCTTTCTGACTCACAAGCAAACATACGAACTTCGTACCCATCATCATAAACCTCGCAGACGGTGGACCTTTTGTAAATCCCTTGTTCTCACGCTCCCTCATAGTTCGTGCATCAGCCATACAAGCAACGCCTCTCATCACACCCGCAAGGCCCTTGGTAGTTGGAGCATCTATTCGTCCCAACGCTGCATTATCCAGTAAGAAAATGTCGACCTCGGGAGACGCGTCCGCTCCTTCGCTAGAATCGTACCACATCAAGAACACCAACATCAACGAAGGCTCAGGAGTCAAGCTATCACCGCAGCAGCGGCTGCTCGTGGGGAGTGTGCTCGACGTATGTTTTCCAGTATCCAGGTCTTTTCCATGACCCCTACATCGAAGCTTAAAGGCAACACACACACACATACACACAGAGAGAGAGAGAGAGAGAAAGAGAGAGTCAGAGGGAGAGATAGGTTCCTTACTAACCGGTATGTCGTACAGCTCTTCGAAGGCCACCCGACGCTGAGGCACCTGAGCCTGTGGTCGCGGACGGCGACGTTCGCGGACCCGATCACGGCGGCCGCGGGGTACGGCGAGTACGCGGCGCAGTGGTACGGGCTGCCGGCCGTGTTCGACCCGATCGAGATCCAGCGCCACACGGTCACGTCGTCGGGCAACCCCGTCGAGCTGCGCCTGACCAACAAGTACACGGTCAAGGCCTTGCGCAGGGAGCAGGTCGTCGACTCGGTCGTGCGCATCCACGTCGGCGAGGGGGGCCGCATCGACAAGGTCGAGGACCGCTGGAACGATAAGCTGCCCGAGGGCAGTGTTAGCGAGGTGAGGCCCCTCCTGTTTCTTTTTCTGCAAGGGTGGCGTGAACGCGAATTTTCAGTGGTGGATGGATGCTAGAGACGGTGCTCGAGTGGAGCTGGCGTGGCCCCCTCTAGAGGCAAACAGGGTCTGTCTGGATTTTCGGGTTTTAGGGGGTGTCTATTGCTTGAAACTGTCGGGGCTGTGTAGGGCTTCTTGCTAACCTGTCTGGTCACAGGCTTTCCGGAAGTTGAACGCGGTGACGGTTCCTACGATCGTGAAGGTGCCGAAGAACGAGGAGGAGGACGCCAAGATGAGGGCTGAGAGGGAGGGCAAGTGAATGAATGCTCTAAAGACACCAAAAGCCATACCAGTTAAAGTCTGGACAGGTGCATAGGAAACATGTCAATATCGCTGAGTCACTGCGAATTCTCTGTATTCGTGTTATGCATATAGTNGTTACAACTTGGGGGGAGAGGGAGGCGGGGATGGGGATGAGAGAGTACAAGGGGAAGGATTGGGGCAAGCAGGCGGATAGGGGTAGGTGAGAAGGAGCATCGGACGCAGGCTGGTGAAAAATACTTATGTAGTACTTATGGATGGACGAGAACCGGCCTGTGAAGGGATGGATGGGGGAATGGAGGGGACTGGTAGAAACAAAAGGATTGTCACGAGCTTATGTAGATGGGTAGATCAATCAAAGAAACACGACCTTGTAGGTCTGGGTTTCTTCTACTCTTTGTGGTCTTGTGAAGGTTACAAGGGGTTGACGTAGTTGAGTGTGATTGTGTGAGGGGAATTGAGTAGAGGGGTCTTTTGAATGGCTTGTTCGAGTTCCTGAGTTGCAGTTGAGTTGCGGTTGAGTCACTTTTGCTAGAGGTCCTTCAAGGAGAACGCGATGGCGTGTATTGGCTTATGGAAGAAGGCATTTGTCAAGAGACCTTGTAGGTACTTCGCATGTTCTATGGCTCAGAGGCTCAGGCCTAGGTCCCGAGGCAAACGGCCTCCCGTACTATCCACCAAACTGATCACAGCTACCATAAACTCAGTATCAACTGGAAAATTCATGTAGAGTGTCTTTGCCATGGGAAAATTAGGAGATTGGTGGGATATTTGGGTAGCGTCGCTCACGATAGTCTTAGGTAATTTGCATGGTCCCGTCCCGAGGCTAAGGTACCTAGTGGGGCCAACCGCGAGATCGGTACCTCTGTACCTGAGTTAGTACTAAGGAGGGCCACGACAAGAGAAGAAAAAATTAGCAGGAAAAAAATTGTTGAAAAAAATGAAGGAAGAAAGAAACACTAGCTTCACTCTGTTTCGATCAGAGGACCTCCGGGTTATGAGCCCGGCGCGCTTCCGCTGCGCCATGAAGCTTTGTCTTGTGTTTGCGTCTCCACCTTGAGGATGACTAACAAAGGTACTAAACTTCCTTATATTGCGACCTCGGGTCTGTCCTCTCAATGTCAGACTTTTCAATATGTGACACAATGTCAATTTCCCTCGCTGGCAGCTTTTCTTCTTCTTTTTGCAGCGTGTTCAAGGTAGAATCCCTTCAAACGAGAGCCTACCTAAGATGTCTCCATTCTCATGGGGTACCTACTCTACAAGCAACCGCTAGCCAAACTGATATTGGCGAGCAAGTCACCAACAGCCAAGGCAAGTATTATCTCTTCAAGGTAAGTTTTATCACCGCACTTGATAAGGATTCCTTCGCCATTTCAGATGACGCTAGTCATTCAATATCACGACATGGCCGAAACTCAGTTCAACCATCACTACCTACTATATCCAAGCTACAATTTCAATCGAAACACACTCGGTGCTGTTTCACCATTCCCCACAGAAGCTACATTTCTGTAGCTTTCCACAAGCTTAGACGGGCGAAGAGTCTAGTTGTATATGATAGGTCAGGCAGTTCCCTATATACTCTTTATATGTAAGAAAAAAATAAAGAAAAAAAGAAACGGAAATGGACCAATTCCACACCATCACGCTNGTTATGAGCCCGGCGCGCTTCCGCTGCGCCATGAAGCTTTGTCTTGCTTGTAACTACGACTTACCTTAAATTGTTTTATATCTATTTGCCCGGGGGAGTTGGGACGCAACTGGGTTCGTTTGTGCCTGTGCTTGTGGGTGGTGCACTAGGCAGGTACCATTGTACTTGTGCTGGGTGATAAAATACATAGAGGTCTACTCCAAAGCCATAACTTGTAACTTGGTTCACATACCTTCTAAAGTTCAGTATAGGAGCAAGTGCGGCGGTAGGCCTCCCTAGGGGATTAGGGGTATCATAGTGGGCGACATGTGATAGCACTTGGGAGTTCGTTCGTCTAAGTGACTAAGACGACACGACGACCATGGATTCATTCCAACCTATGTATATGGATGCCCGGGTTGAACTATGTATGGATCTACCTACCCACGGAATTAGAGTCATTAGGTACGTATTTGCCAAACCCGTTATGCCATATACGTTGGATGGTTCGCCGGCATAGGCTACTCGGCTCCGTCACGGTAAGCTTGGGCATAAGTACACCGCAAGTGTTGATGAGGACCTATTGCTAGGTAGTATCATAGCGACTGATTAGGCCCAGTATAAGCCACTACACATAGTACCTGCAGCCAACCACTAGACAGGTCGACTGATGTATGTTAAGTTGCTCCCTAGCGCTAATTCATAGCGCCTTTAGAAATGTTTACGTATATCTCCCGCGACAGCAGCACTGCCCTATAATAAAAGGCGAATCTCCGCAAATAAAGGGGGTCCACTCTCGGTAGGTTGTAATAACTACCATCTCCCGAACCACCCTCGACTACGAGGTCCGTAGTAGTACGTGCTCTCGTCTGTGATGACGCACGGGTCAGCATAGGCCCACATTCAGGAGCGCAGAAAGACAACCATACCTCTTATACCACTAATGCCGAGCTGGTCGGCCACGTTGATGTACCCCTCCTCGCCCACGACGCCTGCGTTCTTGATTTTCGCCACCATATCGTCGTCGCCCTGCCACGGCGTCCGACACATGGGACAGGTGACCTGGTCGCCGGCGGTCCGGCGCTTGGTCCTGGCCCACGTCTCGAAGCACTCCTTGTGGATGTTCTGGCCGCACTGCGCGCGGCAGAAGACGGTGGCCTCGGCGTCCTCGAAGGGCATGAAGCAGATGGGGCAGTCGCCCTCGAGCGACTTGCGATTCTTGTTGACGTCCTTCTTCTTTGCGCCGGAGGAGGAGGATTCGTCGTCGCCGGCTCCATCGATGGGCGGGGCGTTTGCGAAGATCTCTTGGAGTTCGGTGGAGAGGAGGGCGAGCTGGTAGACGAGGTCGTAGCGCGCGCGGAGGACTCTCGCCATTACCTTGTGGATACCGTCAGTAGAAACGAAGCGATATTGGTTGTAACGGGAAGACTCACGTATATAATGTGCTTGCACTGGTTGCCGGCTTGCGCGTGGGGACAGGTACAGCTCGGCACCTGGTCGATGTGGACGAGGTAGATGTTACCGGTAGAACCGGTCAGCTCGACAGACTCCTCAGGACACTGCGCAGTGCCGGCACGGGTTCGGCTGAGGACGTAGAACCTGAACGAGGATTGATTGATTAGTCTTTGGGACCCCGTCGTGATATATCATGATGCGCAAGTGGAAGCACGAACCTCTGCGACGTAGCGCGCGCATATATCACCTGGAACGTCTGTGGAGGTTTCGGGCGAAATCTGGAAAAGGCACTTGGGTGTTAGCGGCTGCCAAGTCGGGTTCGATTGAAAAGGCTGCTTGCTTCTGCTAACCTCTTGAGGCGCTTCTCGGCATCTTTGGCCGACGTCTTTTTCGACTTCTTTGGCTCATGTCGCTGCTCGACATCGGACTCTGCCGACTTTGTGAGGCGCTTCTCGCTATCTAGGATCTCGGCCTTCTTTAGTTTCTTTGACTTGTTTTGCTGCTTGGCATCGGATACCGAGTCTGCGAACTTGCGCTTTCGCGAAGATGCCATCGCTGTTGAAGTGCTAGCCCTGGCGGGGCGCGTCCCAGACCTACCCATATTGGCCAATTGCTACCTACCTTAGGCAGGTAGAACAAGTACTTGGGTTATTGAAGTCAATAATTATCTCCAATCGCCACGTGATTCGTCTTCGACTCGATTCCTTAGCAGGTATGGAGACGGATGCAAGGTACGATGCGATGACGTCGCAGAGGTGGCAATCATGACAGAGGCCCCGCCATTCACCAAACCGACGCCAAGTCATGTGATCACTCAAACTTCCTAATTGCACATATGTATGCATGCACTTATCAGATATATCGGATCTTTTCGCATATCTGTCGGGCTTTCTCCTTATCTTCAGAGAGCTCCAACGCAACTCAATTCCATGGGTTCATTGCCCCCTGACTGCAAGTTTCGTCAAATCCGCTTTCAAAGTCTCTTCAGGTTCACAGTATCTAGACGGAACGCCTTCCCTAGTGCTGTTTGTCACAGCCTTGAGGCAATAACCTGCTAACTAGAACCTCTTAACGTTAGTAGCTTCCCCAATGTCTCGTTCCAACACGCGGATATGGCAGCTTCACTGGTCCCTTACGACGGGCCAGTCATAACCGCGATCCCACCGTTTCAAAACTACGACATCAGGAACCTTAGTTGGGCTTGTAGATCAACCAAGTGCACTCTGCAGAGTCTGCACTACATATGAGCGACCAACCCGGGGCTCCCTACCTGACGAAGCCAGCATCATCATGGCCATGGAGGAAGAAATTGCCTATTACGCACCAATTTGGACGACGAGCCACGATGCTTAAACCCATTAGACTCGAGCATGGTTGGCCTCACTAGTGATACCAGACTAGGACATCACCCTCCATCCAAGCTCAGGCTCACATGCTCAATGGACCGGGCCATCAAACGCTTGTTGGCAGAAGTTACGACTTTATTGATGGTCGAATCTATCTAGGGAGATGCTCCTTATCTCCTTTCCTTCCGCCTCGATTCGTCATTGATGGTGTGCAGATGAGCAAGAGCAAAACAAGGCGACCCTGACCTAAAACCCCATTCATCATGCCATGCGTGGACCTACTACCTAATGCTGTGTCAAAGTACCTGAGAGGGTCCGCCATTTCGGCAAACGACCGCCATACCGGGCTGCGTACATGGGAAACTCGGCTCCGACCTACTAATTAACCTCCTATTCCATTGGGGTTGTCGTTTCCACAGTTCCTGGTCTGCTCTACCGCGGCTTCGCCGAAGTAGCCATAGCAAAACAGTCAAAACTCATCAACGTCCAACTGAACACGACCTAGAACTGGATGAGGAGCTGGTCGTCGTTCTCCTTTCCTGCGCTCTCGTCACTGGTGCCATCAGCACTGTCAACGTCTTCACCAATATCCTGGTCATCCTTTCGCTGCTCCCGCTCTTGGTCCTGGCCCCCATCGCCAACTTCGATGGCTGTATCCGCAACGCTGGACGCCTCCCATTCGCGCTTGTTCACCTCACGGGGAACCGGCGCCACAGTTCTGCGGGCGACGGTATGAGCACCTCTGGGTCTGGACACCTCCAGTCCGCGTCTTTCCACCCGACGGGTAACCGGCGCGGGTGGAGGGCTAACAGGTCTGCGGTAAGTACCAGCTCCGGTGCTGGGAGGGCGATTCTCAATCAATCGAGGGCGGTGACGATCAGAGGGGACAGAGACAGCAGTGTTGGGCTGGGGCTGGGGCTGGGGCTTGGTCTTGGGCTCAGAAGCCTTCCCGTTTCCCTCGTCCAATTTCAATTTCTCCCATTCCCCCTTCTCTATCGGACCACCGCCTGGGATGCGGGGGTCGAGCACATAAATGGGCGAGTAAACATCCTCGGTTAGAAACCAACTGGGCAGGGGATCGGGGAGACGAGCTCGGGGACGAGGCGGTTGCACTTGTTGAGTCCCCCGAATTCGGCGCTGGGGAACCTGGACTGCAGACGACGACGCATTGTACCAAGTCCTCTTCTCAGGCGGCTGGGGAAGCACCCGAGGCATCTGCGCACTAACTTTAGCCTGCTTAGGTGGCGTTCTTGCTGCAACCTCGTCG
Organism: Xylaria sp. JS573; assembly: GCA_000966885.1. Lineage (NCBI taxonomy): Eukaryota > Fungi > Ascomycota > Sordariomycetes > Xylariales > Xylariaceae > Xylaria > Xylaria sp. JS573. Next base: position 71,475 of record JWIU01000031.1, on the reverse strand, counting down.
CCCAGTGCATGCGCAGGGGCGATGAACCTTCCGCTAGTTAGTTGGGCTTGCGGAAGAGCCACGCGAGCGTACCTAGCCCCGTTTCCAACTGCATTCCCGTTACCGGTTGCACTCCCGTTACCAATTCCAGTTCCGTTTCCGTTTCCACTCCCGCTTCCGCTTCCGCTTCCACTTCCACTTCCGCTTCTGTCTCTGCTTCCATCTCTCTTGATACGCGACGTGGAGAACCGGGGCGCAGTTACAACAGAGCCGTTTAGACTGGCCAAGCCATCGGTGTTGTCCTTCTCCGGCGACGGCGTCTGACTGCTGTCAGATACGATGCCCTCGCCAACGTTGCGCTTGCCGCGGCTGCCCAGGATTACAGGACGGAAGGTATCATGGATCGCCATGGCCCCCATGGCCTTAGTTACCGATACGTCTGGGCTTTGGCTGGAGGACGAGGGCTGCGAAGGGTGGTTGGTGAGGGCGGCCTGTTGTTCAGCTTCTTGCCGGCGCACCTCTTGTCTTCGGGCATCATCGGCGCGAGCGTTAAAATTGTTCCAGTCGTAGGCTCTGTCGTTTCCCTGGCGAATGAAATTGCTGCCAAGGTAAGAGCCTAGGGTGGCCGTGGTACCGCGGTTGCCACCGTTGTAACCGAGCCCGCCTCGACGACCGCGAGATCCGTAGTCGTTTCCACGTCGCCGAGTTTCTTTCCTCCCGCGGCCTGCTGGCGAAAACATGTCCTGTCCAACAAATGGCGTAGCGCGGTCCGGGCTGTAGTCCACAGCGGTCGCGTCCAGGTCGCTCATTGCGGTTTCCTCCCAGCCTTCGTCGCCGGGATATGCACCTGTAAAGTCGTCACAATTGCAGACGCACATCTCGCCGCAGACTTCTTGGCATCGATGGCCGCAACGAAGAATTCGCTCGCAAGGCTTTTGGCATATAAACCTGTCATGAGTTACCCTAGCGGAGATAAGGTTAGCGCAGGTGCCGCTGTGAAGTTCGGATGAGAGTATGAATGGAAAGAAGAAGAAAATAAGAAAAAAAAAGACAGGATGAAATACGACAGACGAGGGCGACTTCCGGCGTAAGATACGAGATGAGAACTTACCAATGGCACCGTCGCCCGCACTCGTGGCCACAATCCAACAAATCTGGGCACGGCAACTTGCAACCACCATTCAACGTCATCCACTCCTCCGGATGCGACACGAAAATAGTGTTATTGTGCTGTCGGCAAGTGACTGGCAGGCGTGAGTCGTGTCCGAAGTGGCCATCAGCTAAGAACACATTCTTCACCTTCCCCCAGACGTTGTACGATTCCTCGCTGGCGCACTCCAGATTGATCATGTTCCCAAAGATGTAGAAGCCACGACGAGCCCGGCTGATGGAGACCACGGCGCGATTCTCGTCTTGGAGGAAGCCGGCCGCGTGGGGTCCGTTCCGACCGCCGCTGCGAACCAGGGACAGAATGACAATGTCGTTCTCTTCACCCTGGTAGGAATCGACCGTGTAGACGTTGGTGAACGGCGCCCGGTGGTAAAGCTGCTTCCTGCATCCCAGCATGATCTTCTTGCGCTGCCCGCGGTAGAAAGTCAGCACGGTGATTTTCGACGCGTCGACGCCGTTCGCCAGAAGATACTCGATGAACCCCACGATCATGTCGGATTCCATCTCGTTGTACTTGCTGAGGTTCTCGTCAATACCCTCGGTCCAGGTATGATGGAAGAAGTACGACTGGATATCGCCCATGCCGGGAACAGGAGGCCGAGCCTTCGGATTCATAACGACTGGATGATCCTGTAGCTGGGGGTAGAACTGATTGAGCACGTTGCGGAGGACTGGGGCCATCCTTCTCTGCATGTTCAGCATGGTAAAAGGCATGTCGAGTTTGACGAGCCGCTCGAACATGGAGACTCGTAGGTAAAATGGCTCGCCGCCGAGGAGCGGCGTGTCACAATGTGGCGCCAGCTGCTGATGGTCGCCGACGAGGATCAGCTGCTGGAGTGACCCGTACAGAGAGGATAAGATGTTCGCTTCCCGCGTCTCGGCTGCCTCCTCAATGAGCATGGTTCGAGGGCGCAAGGCGGCAAGCAGGCCGCGGTACTTGCCCAAGCCAGTGGTCGTACAGCCAATGATCTCAATCTTGGCCGTCTTGATGCAATGCGTGTCCTTGTACCAGCGGTTGATCTTGAGATTCTTGGTGATCCTGTTGTTATCTGCCAGGATCGTGCGAAAATCCTGCTCGAAGTGGCGGAGCAACTGTCGTTGCCAGTACTGATATATCGCACCGCGGTATCTGACGTCAACCGTCCACAGGTCCTGCTTCTGGAGTTCTCGCCGAATGGGGTGGTCGTTCTCATTGTAGTTCAGGGGGTTCGCGCCAGTCCACTGATGTTCAATCGGTATAAACTTGCCGTCAATTTTGCCGAGAGTATCTTCGTCCTCCGCCATGGCGTCGTCGAGGTCCAAGCCATTATCCTCATCTTCCATATCTAGCTCGTTCACACTCTCCTCCTCCGATTCGAAGATGGGATTCTGGCTGTCTTGAGGCGTCACTTTCACCAACTGATCACGCAGCCATCGAGCCATTGGGCTGGGAGGCTGCCCTCCAAAGACCTGAGCGCCAGTCCACGATTCGTCGTCTGCTAGGGAGTTGAATTGGTCGTCTGATATGAGGCCAGCAGAATACAAAACGCCGGGATCTATCAGTTCACTGGGGAACACCTTCCTGACGATATCTTCAAGTACCATGATGTTCTTCTTCCGCGCAGACTCGAAAGTTTTGAAGTCTCTGTCGGCTTTGTGTCCAGATGTTGGAAGTATGCTGCGGCGGAGGTTGTACATACTGTAACGCTTGATGTCCTCATTCTGAGTGCGTCCGCCAAGACGGACAGCATTGTACCCCAGCTTGATTAGCTGGATGAGGAGCTGGTCGACAGCATGGTTCGTCTGCGCCGCAACAACGATTACGTTGCTGCCCTTTTCCTGGCTCTCGAGAAGTATCTGCAGGGCCTGTACCGAAGTGAATGTCTTGCCCGTTCCCGGCGGCCCCTGGACAATAGCGAGCTCCTTTGTCAGTATCCTGTGTACCGCGCTCAGCTGCGAATTGTCCAGGTTGGTGTAGGGTGAGATCTTGTCGTCGATGCCATTCACAATCGGGTATTTCCGGAGGGCCTCGCGGGCCTCTTCCATGGTTTTTAAAACCTGCCCCTCGGTCATTTGAGACGACCCGGGGACATGGTGGACCAATGAGCTAATGTTCATGTGTTGGTTCTCCCGCACGTATCGGGCCGGGAGGTCACTCTTATCCGCCTCGACCAAGTACTTGTCAATTGGTGTCTCTGTCATTGCTACATGTTGGAGGCCAACCATGCTGTGACGCATAGCCTCAAAGTAGCCGGTTCGGGCCTCAACCATGATCAGTTGGGTTGCAGGGTCCATGACGGCATCGTCAACATTGGCCCACTGGAGGTGGATGGTGGGAGGGTTCTGGTCCAGACCGTCACGTATCCGGTGGTCGGCGACGATTGCGGGCATACAGATAGTATTGAAGCAGTCCTCAGCAGTGCTCAGCGCCACAAGGCTACCGACGGTGAGGCGGCGGGTTTGCGCCCATCGAATCTTCCTGCCCGCTCTCTCGGTTGAAAATTGAATGCGGCACATAGGTCCGAGACGAGTCATCAGGTAGCCCTTGACAAATATCTACACATTGACGGGTCAGCCGAGATTAGGTGCACAGCTAATTACCAGCAATAAGTCCACCTACCTTGGTGTAGATGCAAGTCTCCCCGTCATCCATCATACGAGGTTCGCCCTTGAGCTTGTGAATAGAATATCGGAGCATGGTGATAGCCTCCTCTCTCTGGAGGCGATAGTGGGTCTCGAGGTATAGATTCTTGTCCATCCAAGGCTTCTGCCAGGTGTTGTTGTAGAGGCGTGCCATCTCCTCCAGCTGCTCGGGGTCATCCCAGTTTGGGTTGAGATCCCGAGCCGAGGGAATCTCAGGAAAGCTCCGCCATTCCTGCCCCGGGGAATACTGGGGAGGCTCGTAATTAACATGTTGCTTGATGGTATCAAGCGCGTCCTATAGAAAAGTTAGAGCCTCTCATCTAAGGTTTGTGCGCTGCGAACTGGCACGAGAAAACTCACCTGATAGCCAGGAATGCTTGGGTGTCCCGCCATGGCTACTGAGCGCTCGGGTCACTTGCGTGGCGGGCCGTACCACGAAAGGAGAGTCGTGAGAGGGGCTTCTCGGGACTAGATGGTATTCGGACTTCCTGGGATGGTTAGGACAGGCGATTTCGCGGCAGATGTTCCAACTATTGTCGCTCTGGTGAGTTGTTGCAAAGCGGCCGGAGACTAGAGCAGCCTTTTCGAAGCATATATCAGTCTCCTATCCACACGCTTGCATATCCATTAAGGGGTACCTTATGGGATGTATTCAACAAAGTAACTAACCTTGTTCTCTTCTTCCGCTAGACGGTGTTTATACTATATTTGTCAAGAACTATTAGTATCAAGAAGCTGAGCAAACCGATATCGAGAGGTGTAGGAAATGATTCGCAGAGCTTATGGGCCAGGGGTAGTGCAAAGTGAAGGATGGATGGGTGAAAGCAGCGTGAAAACTCTTCACTCGTTGAAACATCAGGATCAATCTGCCGTTAGATGTTCTCAGAGGTGTCGGGAAACCTCACGTAGGTAAGGCCACTGCTTGCGCAGTCACCTGCTGTATAGTTCTAGGGCGCTTTCGCCTTTGTTTCCCGCAGTGGACTTTGGGTTCTGGGGGGAGTTTTGGGTTTGAACGAGGGGACGAAGCCGTCTTGATGTTGTGTTGTGGGAGGAAGGGAAGTGATACAGAGAGGTGTGAAGCCGGAATGAGGGCAGTGTTTCTGTGGACAATTGATACTTACGGCACCGAACTGCCTGTAGGACTCGCCTAAGATACCTTGGTACCTAGGAATATTCTTCAGTTGAGCTGCTCTCAGAACGCTCTGGGCGGTCAATTCTGCCAAGACTACCTAAGTACCCAGGTATGGAGGTTGAGGGTGAAGGGCGTGGGTACCTAAAGAGCAGCAAATAGGGGGTAATGTTAGTGTCAATGGCGCAAAGTCGCAACCGTGTGGGTGAAGAAAACAACAACAACAACAAGAAACAACAAACAACCTAGCAACATCCATCCAATCCATCCATGAAACACTGGAGTGAAATCTTGAGAGGTTTTAAGTACTTTAGATAAGTACCCTAGGTAGGTAGGGGAGGGGAAATACTAGGTAAGGTTGGAAGATGGAACCTTGGAAAGCTCGCCAGGTAGGTAGGTACCTAAGTAGGTTATGTACCTAAGTAGGTCATGTACCTAGAGGTAGGCTACATGTAGGATCAATAGGTTTGATCTTTCCAAGGGATGGCGTAGTATGAAAAAGGTAACTAGTACAATGGATGTATGCAAGAGGATAGGTAGGTAGGTATTGGGTAGGTAGGTATTCAGATGGGCAGGTGGGTAGAATGGATTGATGATCCATCCATTCCCTGTTGTGTGAACTGACCTCAGTGTTTCTGTTTGGCACCGGGGGTAGGTACTCAATACCTAATTGTGCGGGGTTCAGGTATAAAAACAGCAGCTGCCGGTCGATGTCAGTTAAGGTTCAGCGTGACAGGCACACAAGATGCAAATATGAAGGGGAGGAAGGAAGGAAGGGAGGAAGGGAGGAAGGGAGGAACGAGGCCTGCTGGCTTGCTGGCTGGCAAGTACGAAAGCTGCTCCCGGCTTCTCATAACCCTCGCCTCTACCAAGACGGATCTCAGTGCTGCCAGATGAAGGTGTAGATCAAGATCAAGATGAGGCCAAGTTCCAGGTGAAGCCAAGATGAAATATGGGGGCAGTGAAGTCGGAATTCTGAACTGGGAATGCCACACTGACTTACTTGGGTTGAGCTACCTACTCCTAGGCTTGGGTTGTGGAATTAGTTGTGAGAGCTGACAAACAAAGACAGGACAACATACCGATTGCTGAGACTCCTCAGCTTGTTCTCAAGTGGGTCTAGCACAATGACTCTACTTAGCTTCCTGTTTGCCTGCAGGGAAATGTGTGTGTGCTGGGACTGGCTGAGATGCATCCGGCCGAACATACCTTTTACTACCTATCTTGAGCATACCCAACGTCCAGACGGGCCGAAAAAAAGCTTCCAGGCACTTCAGGTTCTGGATGAGAATATGAGATTATGTCAGGATCTTATGGAATGATGGAAGAGGGTGGTTCATCGAAATGTCAAAGCAGAGGCTGCATGCATACCTGGATCTCGCAAACAGACCACGGGGTGTTGAGCCTGAAGTTTTGGGTATTTGAAGATTGTGGGAGGGAAAGATTGAAATGGGAAAAAGCTGGGCCAGGACCGGGCTTTATATGGAAATCTCAGCGACGCCCGGCGCGTCGACATACTCTGGGCGCGAATATCTGGTTGTCGCGAAACGCTTGCCATTGTTCTGGGCATACCCCTCGCCGAGATCAGGGTAAACACTCGGCGCGCGATCATGCGAGCTCGGCTCCAGCACAATGCACTGCCGTGTTTATGCCGGTCATGTCATTATATACTTGGGTATACACAGGCGAGAACAAGTTCACCACCATCAGTCACTGGTTGACAGACGAACAAGAGAGGTACAACAGAGGTATAATGTACGATTCTTTGGTCTTGGCAGCCTAGTGAAGGCGTGCTTGGGTTTCTGCACAACCAGTTCTTGGTCTATCTGGGCTTAATTTCGTTGTCGATTCAGAGAGGTAAAGTTAAAGGAATCTGCTAGGGATGTGTCTGCAATGGGCATTTGCCTATTGCCACATTTTACTGCTGAAGTTACCTCTTCAATAGGAGAAGTGAAATAGTTGTAATATATATGCTTTTTGCTTTCGCTTTTATGATAAAGGCATCGCTGGATGAAGAACCGGACTATCCGGTCGAGGCGTCCCTCACCATGAATTGATAGAAAGTTCAATAGAATGTTGGCTTACAATGGACAAGCTACTATTACATGCAAGCCTCCACTGCAAGTACCCGAAGCCTTTGTACGTGGAATATTTACTTGCCCCTTTTCTATGCCTAGTCCTTGTTCATACGACATACGATAGGTAGGGTATGAATGCTACTAGATAGCAAGCTGGACTCCGAGGAATGGAGTTTGAGATAGTGACATAGGATTAAACCGGTTCTTGGATTGGACTCAGAAAACACCTTTAGGATTTTCTGGAAGTTTTTATATATATAGTATGATGATGGGCTATACATCAAATCATAATCCGACATACCACCGTGTAGATAGACAGGGCTGAAGTGATGAATTAATATTCGGAAACAACTGTCTCAGATTTATACAACAAAAAAGGAATTATGCACAGGCAAGAAGTTAATACAACACCCCTATACCTCCACACCTCACCATACACGTGGCTCCACCCTCACGGGGCTCAGTGAGTCCAATTTTAAGACCCGTGAAGACCCTGCAACGCGCTTCCATGGATAAACCCCGGAGACCGGGGCCACTCCTTACGAACCTCGGGCGGGTGCGCGGTCCTCTGCGCAGCGGCCTGCTCCTACCAACTCCAGTCCTAGCCTTCTTCGATTCAGGGGCGGCAGAGGGCCCACCACCGGCGGAACGAGCGCTGTCCACGATGCTCAGCCCATCGAGCGCCAGGATCCTCTCGACGGCGCGCTCGGCCGCGACCATGGCGACGGCCTGGGTGTTGCCCGTGGGCAGGTCCGGGTGCATGCTGGCGTCGACGACGAACGGGTTGTCGGCGCCGTAGACCCTCGTGTCCGTATGTATCCACGACCGCCGCCGGCGCCGAGCCGTTGTTCCCCCGGTCCGCGCCCATCTTCGCAGACCCGACGAAGTGCGCGCCCGTGACCAGCGACACGCGCGCGCGCCCGTCGCTGGGCGAGGTCGCCGACGTCCAGAAGTTGAGCCGCTGGCCCGACTGCGTGAGCGGGCCGGACCCCTGCGCGAAGAGTGCCGCGCTGGCGTTGTCGGGCGTTGTGGAGGCGGTGCTGTCGGGCGCCGGGAGCGTGCCGCTGCGCGTCGTGGCCAGGTTCGGCGTGATAATCGGGTGATTCTGCACCCCGGCGCCGACCGGCAGGTCGATCCACTGGCTGCTGGGCGACATCTTAACGGTCGAGGGCACGTTCTGTAGCTGCGCGGCGGGCCCGATGTCCCTGTAGAAGAGGATGCGGGGCGTCGACAGGGCGCCCGCGGCGAGGATTACCTTGCCCGTGCTGGGTGTGGCGTTGATGATCTCGTGGCTGTCGTCTTCCTTCGCGACCTCGATACCCGAGGCCCAGCTCGCATTGCGCACAGCGCGGATCACCTTGGTGTTCAAGGACATCTTGAAGTTGTCCAGATTTTGGACCAGGGGTAGGTAGGTCTTGCCAGGGCCACCACGAATATGGTCCTGAATATTCCAGACAGGGTGCGCAAATGTGTCGTGCTTCTTATTCGGCTCCGCGAGAGGGTCGACCTCGCTGAATCCATTAGCACCGAAGAACGATGAGAGCACATCGTAAGCGCCCTGGTCGTATCGCATTCCGTCTGCCGAGGGCAGGTCTGTGCCGGGATTGCGGGCGAATAGTCGGTCTGAAGCAGCGCTGGCGTCGACCGATTTCCAGCTCGCTGGCCACTTGTCGTCGAAATCGGCGTCCTGGGGCTTTACGTACATCGGCGCGTTCACCATGCTGCCGCCTCTCAGCAGACAGCCGGCCTTCGATGCGGTGTCGGTGCAGTACGTGCTGGCGTCGGCAGCGCTGGAGATGTAATATGCCATGGCAGGTACGTCGAAGACGGTGGCGGGGTTGTTCCAAGACTCGACTTGCTCGCCTCCGGTGGAGTAGGTGGAGGGACCGCCGCGTTCGATAAGGAGCACGGAAGCTCCCGTCTCAGCAAGGCGACTCGCAGCAATGATGCCGGCGGGACCATCACCAGCGATAATGTAATCGTACGTGGTATTCGAAATTGTAACTGTGGTGTTTGTGACAGGGCCTGTCGAGTTGCTTCCAGGGGTGGTAACTGGCGTAGTTGGATTCGTGGGCGTGCTCGTGTCGGCCATTACCGCCCATGTGTCGTAATCAGCGGACTTTGCCGATGTTAGGCTCATCCCGAAACCACTGAATCCTGCGGCATGGTACGATAGGGCGGTAGAGGAATCCGTCGGGTCTGTCACAGCTGTAGTAGAGTGCGCATACGCAAATGTACCTTGAGTAGCATCAGCCGAGAAGCTATCATCGCCACCAGTGATACATCCACCACAAAGAAAGGTCGCGGAGTAATGTGTAGAATTCACAAATGTCCCCTTCGCGATAGGAGGCAGGGTTACCTCGCCGGGGTAGGCAGCTGGCGTTGCGTATGAACTGGCGATCCTGGGTGACAGCTTGACCTCGTCTCCGTTTGGTCACGCAACAATCAGCAAGTACCTAGTTTGCCATGCTCAACCCAGTGTCGAAGCTCGCCCATCCTGCGCCGCCAGTGATGGGCGCGATAATCTGCCCGATAAAGTCCGTCGACGGGCTCTCGGGCAGAGCCATGTCGAAGGTGTAACCCTTGCCATCGGCGTATCCTGAGAAGGATATGCCAGTGTTGTTGTCGGTGTAGTTGAGGGCACCAGCGGCTGAGGCATCTAACGCCAGGCCAAGAATAGAAAGAAGGGCTGCGGTCTTCATAGCGACTCGCTTTTGTGAAAGAAAGTATTGTCTAAAAATAACGAAAGCACCGCCGTCAAGGCTGAAAGACAGAATGCGTTCGAACTTCGAACGGCTTAGAGGAGAAAGGAATGGACAGTCACGGAGTCTTGCACTTTCGAATTCAAGTCAAACAGAAGAGAAGCAAACGACGGACATGTTATATAGATATTTACAGCACTAATATTCAATGATTCGGGAAGCATTGCCGGTAATCCCTGCAAGTAAAACTCGGAATGAAAAGCTCATTACTGGGTATTCTATAAGTGGCAGGACGGACCAGAGCCCAGCGATTACTGTACTCAAAACTTTGGTGAAGGCAACGGAATGTAAAAGAGAGAGAGAGAGAAAAAAAAGATAACTTCTAAGTAGATCGACAACGTAAGCACGAAACATTAGTACAAAACCAGCGTGTCAGGATAATGATTATTTTTCAATTTCAGATCAGTCTACAATCAACCTATTGGAAATGGCAGTCTAGCTGCCGACGTCAAACACCTTAGAGTGACTTGTAAGTGTCAAGTTTATTGCCCAGTCGGCTGAAGCGTCCGCCAAGAAAGTAAGCCGATTAAGTTACCAAACCGATCATTTCGTAGCACCAATTCAGCCAAGTTGAACGAAAACTGCTAGCCAGATCTGTTTTCAGTCTGTCAGTCCTAGCCAAAAGTAGCCATAACGGCCGGAGACGGCTCCATGTACTCCACAACGGGAACTAACATCAACGATGCCAAGCATATTAAGGGCTGTGCGGGGCGCATTGAGAATGTGATGGAAATCATGTTTGCTATGTAGCATCAATGTACCTTTGTTCAGCTGATAACCTCACACGGCCGATAAAAGAAGGAAAGGAAAGTTATGCGGCTCTTTGACCGACAAAGCTGTTTGGTCGGTTGGAACCACAGTGTGTAGGGCACTCCGGTTTGATATCGCAATCAACTCTCGGAGATGCCGAATATAAACGGAAATGGGACAAGATCGATTCTTAACAGCAGCTCTAGCATTGAATGAGCTGCTAGTCGGCAAAACCGACAGTGCTGCAATGAACAGACAGATAGGAAAAGTGTTTCGGTATTGTGTAGATAGGGGAATATTTGTTTAGCTATAATACTGGCTAAGATCTGCTTTTGGTCTCTAGGTACTTGTGCTGTATCCAAGCAGTTAATAGTGAAAAATGGAGATATGAAATGAGATTGAAAGTGAGGGTGAAAGTTATAATATATGAGCAAGTACCTGCAAGGCAGTCCATATATACAGAAGCCAAGAGAGCTATAGTAGTCTTCGAAGTTTAGAGAGTCAATATCACGGACGATAGACACACAATACAACACGGCATCCTCGTGACTCGTCACGGCCGCAATGACCACCGATATGAGGCCGCCAAGGACCATCAAGGTCTATGGGGGCATTATCCCTATGTAGTGTGTGTTTGTGTTTGAGTGAGGGCGTTGGCTGTTAGAAATCACATGCAAACTTCGTACCAAGGTACGAGGTACTCGACAAGGTTTCTTGCGGTAGGTAGACGAGCAAAACACTTGGAACCTGCAGTTAAGGTTCTTATGTAGCGCAAGCAGCGGCTGTACTATTTCACATGACTTTTCAGTACAACAGCTTACGGCTACATAATCAGATGATCTTGATTGCCTGTCTTTGAATTTCTGGGGTTGTGATCTTCGGAGAGCTGGTGGTTTGCGGGGGCTCCGGGCCGTCCGGGGTCGTACGGCGTGCCACTTCTGTCAGAATAATCCACAAACACCTAACAATACAAACTGTGGTCAAACCAAAATCACCGCGCGCTTTTGGAAGAGCCGGGCCTCGTCGAGGCGGTTTACACAATGTCCTCGGGGTTCATTGTGGTTCACGTACCATGCAGGTGCCACAATAACCACAGAAGCAATCATTGCTTGAACTCGGTAACTTCTATATAATCCGACATAATCCTATTTGGGTAAGACCTTCACTAGTCAACCCAGATCAACCCAGATCAACACTCTCTAGGCGGCAGAACACAAGTCAACCCCATAAATTTCCTGTATTTGTTCACACGAAACATTATGAAGCACATTAGAAGCGGCGCGAAGGAGGCGAGGAGAAAGCTCTTAGGGCAGAAAGGCGAAAGTAGCCACGGATCAAAAAGGGAGCCTCAATACACACCCCAAGATGGATACGCACATGATACAGACGGTATTGTCTCTCCTCACGCTTCATCCATCGACTCTACTGGAAGTCGATACTTGGACAACGAATACTATGAATTCGTAGGCAACGATGCCAGTGCCTCAAATCACCAGCCCGGTGCCTCGTCCTCCAAAGCCTCACCCTCAAAAGCGGTAAAGAAGAAGGACAAGGCAGCTAACGACATAATGGACTCGATGGATATTGCATTCCAACCAACCGTCGGTAAATCTATTGGTAAAACACCCGTTCGACATCATAAATCCTCATCATATAGCAAGGGCAAGAAGAAATGACGACGTTCAGTCGAGGTCTCCAGGACAAATCGTCAGTCGTGAGTTTGCTGTGAAGGGGCTTCGCTGGGCTTCCTATCACGGGCTCGTTCGGGACCTCCCGGCTCACAATAGCTAGACTCCTGTGCATATATCGGCTATGAAGCTCACTATGGGGTCAATTTACGCATATTATGTGGTCTGTGTCGACGAGTGTGTGTGTGTCGGCGTGTGACTAGCTAGACAAGTATACAGTGCGGGATGGCCGCCCCCAGCCCCCAACACTTTTCACGCATACTGAAACATTACCACTCTGGGTACAACTGGCTGCTACTTTCAGAATTTGATTAAATGGTTGAGTATTAGCTTTTGGATTCTGTTGATTTGAGGGTCAAGGACTGGTACAGTGCCAAAGCATCCCTTGCGCCTCGTGTATATATAGCCAGGCCATTCGCTTCTCCAGACAGCTGAAACTCAAGTAATGTAAGCCTCATGAACCATCTATTCTACTAGGTTCGCGATATGTTGATCATTTGTGAATTGACTCATGTCAATGAGCGGTGAACCTTTCCGGCATCCTCATCCAGCTATCCGAAATATGTCACGCCGGGTACTGTAATAGGGTCTCAGATGATCCCGCCCGTCCTGCCGGAATTGCATCTCTAACTAAACTCGTATTTAATCAACCGATTAACTACATATCAAGTGCTTGTTGGTCATTGCATTGTATTACATATTTGTCCCCATATCGACAGCTCCTGTCGTTGGCCCAGGTGGTGAACGTCGCCATCATTATTTCTCCCAAAAACCATATATCTACGTATCTTGAGCGTGGGGAACAAGGGTGATCATGTCGGTCTTTGTCTGACTAGACACAACACTGTTGGTTATAAGCCCGTCAGCCCCAGGCTACGAGATACCTAAGGATGTACCTGGTCTTGGCCCAGGTCAGAAAACAGGTAGCGTTGACTGCACCCTCTATGCTTCAGCGCGTACTAGCAGCTTTGAAAGGTCTGGGCAACTACTTGGCCCCGACTTGAACTTAGAGATCTCGCAGCACCATTATGTGGTTGAAATTCCATACCCTTAGAAACACAGTAACAGATCACTAAGCACTTGGCATCGGACTGTTGTCTATCGTAGCCATCAACCTCATAGCCACCGATTTGATTCCCTCCAGAAGTGAGTCGTTCCCACCGACAGACCTATCGTCACCCATGTTCATCTTTGACCCAAAATCCTCTATCGATTTGTTTGCGAGACGCTTGAGTATTTGTATCGATACCTACCATGTTTCCGATATCCTCGTCAGATTAGGCCAATACAAGTTCACTGGTGCTAGAAGGTTATATTATCCTTATCCTATCAAATGATGCGCCTGCTTGATGTGAATACCTATGCTGAGACATCAATCGCGACAGTCGTGACTGGGTATGTAGAGCCCCTATTATATCATTGCCAGCATCGCCACAGATCACCATGAAACTTTCGACTTGAAATTAAGGTATTATCTCCTAAGAACACCTCGTTCAAATGACCGCCCCTCCCCAACTCGGCGGCCGATCCTCCAGCTTCGTGCCCCACGCGGACTCGCGATCGCCCAGCACGAGCTCCACGGTCCAGCCCTCGGTGAACAGCGCGTGGCCGATCCACGACCGGGTCCACGGCCGCCCGTTGACGGTGACGCTCTGGATGTAGATGTTCGCGTACGCGGCGTCGAACCCCTCCACCACCCGGATGCGCGCCGTCCGGCCCGTGAGCGGGCTCGTGACGTTGACGTCCTCGAAGAACGGCGCCGAGACCAGGTAGACGTCCTGGCCGGCGACGGGGAACAGCCCGATCATGCCGAAGGCCACAAACGCGCCCATCGAGCCTGAGTCGTCGTTCCCGGGCAGGCCGCCATGCGTCGTGTTGAACGCGGCCGGGACGTAGGTGTGCAGGCGCTTGGTGGATAGTCCCGGACGCCCCGCGTAGTGGTACAGGTACACGGTCGAGAAGACGGGCTCGTTGGAGATGTCGGCCAGCCCCGACGTGTGGAAGAAGTCCAGGCGCTTGATGAAGGAGTCCTCGGCGCCCATCAGTGAGATCAAGGTCGACATAGATTGCGGTACGAGACTGGGAACCAAAAACACGTGAGCTTCTTCTCAGATCTTATTCCTCCCCAAAAAACCTGGGTGTGACTTACAATTGGTATTGCCAGACGCTCGCCTCGAACGTCTCGGAGGGGTTGCTCGTCAGGGAGCAGAAATCGGCGAGAGCGGAGCACTTGATGGGGTCCTGGAACCCCCAGGTGCCGTTCTGGTACTTGGGCTGGAAGAACCCCCTGAAGCCCGTATCATTCCCACGGATTACGGAGTCCTGGTCCTCCTTCCAGAGCTGCTGCCAGTTCGCACTCCTCGTGACGTACTTGTCGTAGAGATCGTCGCGCCCCAGTCCCTGCGCCAACGTGGCCAGACAGTAGTCGTCGTACGCGTACTCGAGCGTCCGAGAGATGCTGCGCGAGTTGGTGCCGAAGCCGGCCGGGTCGAAGTCGAGATAGGGGATGTAGTTGAGATTTTTCCAGCTCTGCAAGCCGCCGCGGCCGTGATACGCCCATTCCAGCGGCTCGGCCTCGGCATCTTGGATGATGGCCTCAAGAGCGATTTCCCAGTCGATGCCGGTTAGGTTCTTGACGTAAGCGTCGACGAGAACGACGTCTGCGTTAGAGCCGCCTTGAGTCCAGCCAGGGGACAGAGACATGTGACAATCGGGCAGCCAACCCTCATGCTTATACATGTCGATGAGGGAGTTGACCATCTGGGTTTGGGCATCGGGATCTAAGATTGTGAGCAGCGGGTGCTGGACACGGAACGCGTCCCAGATGCAATAGAAGGAATCAAAATACGGGATGCCGCTATCCCAATACGGGTTTTCAGAAGTATAGTTCTGGGGCGATATCATCGTACGGTAGATACCACTCCAAAAGCTTTTCTGGAGCTCTTCTGCAGCGCCGCCAGGGTTGATGGATATGGGACTCAGCTTCTCGCGCCATGCATCCTCTGTCTCGGTTACAAGTCTGTCGAAGTCTTGTAGCGGATCCGGTATCTCATCTGTAGCACGTCGGCATGCCTGATCGGCGCTGATAAAACTGATGCCCATTCTAGCAGTCAGGGTGTTGTTGGGCAAATTATTAAACCTGGCCCATCCGCCGGCCTCCAGATAGAAGAGATTGAAGCCACGCGTGACATATAGCTCCTTTGGTTCCGTCCCTGCTCTGTTGTTGACCCATACCCCGTTGTCAAACAGTTCTCCGCCGAAGAAGTCGACACAGAAGTGCATCACATATGAATTGGGGCCGAAGCTTGGGAGGAACGTTCCATTCCCCTTGATTCTTCCCGTGTCAGCATCTACACTGATCGAGGCATTCTGGCGACTTTTCCACAGGTCAGTCAAGTCGAGCAAGACCAACGGATGTGCGCCGTCGCCGGCCGGAAACTCGAATCTGTACAGTGCCGCATGCTCACTCGAGGTCATGGACGCCTTTATACCAGACGCCAGCTCCACTCCGAAGTACCCCGGGTGAGAAACGACCGACTCCTCGACGTAATGCGTAGCCCTCGCGCCGATGAGGAAGTTGCAGTTATTGACATCGTCCTCCGGGCAGATCTGCGGGAACAGAGGGAAGTTCCCAAGACTGGGGTTGCCGCCAGTGCCAGAGTCGTGCACCGAGGAAAAGCCAATGACGTTGGAGCCGTCGGTAGAAAAGCCTCCGGTATTCTGGCCGTCCACGTCGGCGACAGGCTTTGCCAGGGCATACGGCCGCTGGACCATTCGAAGTCAGCGAGTTGATAGACATAAGACGTCCGAAACTGCACCTACTGTGGCGCCTGCGAACACATTCCCGCCGTTCGTACTGCCAATCAGGGGATCAACGAATTGCAGTACATCCGCACAGAGAGCTGTGAGGGGGGAGATGAGGAGAAGCAGATGCGGGGTTGTCCAATAAAGATACCGATGTGCCATATTCACTAACGATACTCGTTGTCTCGTAAGATTATTAGGTTGAGCCTCCCAAAGGACAGCAGGAGTAGTAGCAGCAGCAGCAGCAGCAGAATAGCGCCCGGCGACAAGCGGTCAGTGTTCAGGTTGAACGGCTTCTCACCTGCAGGGAAACCTAGGACATCGTGACATCGGGACGTCGTCTATCCCTACCGTCTTTCCCATTCCCACCTTCCTAATAGGGGTCTCTGACTGGCAACCCAGTCAAAGATTGCAGGGAAGGGAGAACTCCTCCAGTCCTTTAGCTACCCTAGGTAGGTATTTCTTGCAATAGCAACGTGCGGAGAACCTTGACCGGGCCTGCACCTGCACCTGTAGCAAGGCCAGGTTACCGTTCACGGGCTCCTTGCGGGCCATAATCCAGTACCTACCTACCTACCTTAGATACCCAAGCTACCTAGGGCGGCTAGGTACATGTATCATCAACTGTTTTACTGCACGCTCGAGGCGCAGAAAAGATTGTAACGACCATCGATATCCGCCATCATAGAACCCAGAACCCTAGACAACGGCTGAATGCCAAAAGGGGCCACTCCAATTCCGTGTTGCCATAATGGCTGTCGGGAGCCGTGCTTTTCGGGTCCACAAAGACGCGGTCGAACCCTTGGTGCCGTATCCCGTGCATTCATCCTTCAATCGAGACCACAATCTAGGACCTCAAACGCGTGCAAATACTGGCATGTCGGGGAGGCAGAAATGCGAACGTACAATTTTCCCAAAAGAAGAATAATAGGTGATGAAACACGACGCCGAGTACATCTGCTCATACGGGAGTCGAAGGTGTCGCACATACCGTGACGATAATTCCACATGGACACTCGGCGATGCTCTGCTAGAGCGGCCGCCATCGACTTGAGAGTCCTTATACACCTAGTCAACGACGCGAATGAAGCCGGCGAGTTTAACGGAGCTTCTGTCTACCCCAGTAACCTTACGACCACATCTTAATGTGCCCCCCTTCCCCGTTTCCGCAAGACAACCAGGGCGATACGTCTGGTGCTGGAGGAAGGCCGGCCACGTTGCAGAAATGGATTTCGATAAATCCTTTTTGTGTAGCTGATATTTGTGTGTGCCAGCGTCCACGCCACACAATAGTTGACGGTTCAGAGGAGATCGCCCGGAAGTCATGACGCTGGTTTCTGTTCAAGGGCAATCGGCATTAGCCATCTGCTTCCGAATCGTATGACATGATGATGGATGTCCACCGCCTTGATTTCGGCAACAGACACGCTTCACTTAGCGAATGGCTTCCTATCAGTAAGTAAACCGACGTATCTGAGGCTAATCGCCGCGCTTCATAGGCGTTCAATCGACGCCGTCTTCCTTCGTAGACGCATCGCGGTCTTTCTTGCGGTCCCTGCATCGAGAACGTGTGAAACCATGGCCATATAACCTAATAGTTAGGTGCTCATGGAACCATGGCCACGTCTATGCCTATGCGTCCCCTTTTCAATAAACCTACCTGGCCCTGGTATCTTCTGCTTCTCAGTAGTATCTATGGGGATTTCAACGCGTATACTGGCGGCGGTAGGCATGAAGTCCTGGACAATTGAGTTTGAATCGGTTGATGGATTCGGCAAGGTTCTCTCACCAAGTCGAGCGAAAACAAGAGACGTCCCTGAATCCATCACCACCCGCGGAAAACCTAATCTCAACATGCCTCTGCATATGTCAGCTGACTCGGGATTTTCCTCTTCGACGCCCTCTTTTCCTTGTCCACTTCCTTCTTGCGCGGTTGTGCGGGAACGCCTGCGGCTGGGTTCGGGCCACATCCCGCATCAGACACACGTCACCACTCCGCGACGGCCTTGTCTGGTGGACGAGACATGCCCGGATCCCGCAGTCAGAGTTTAGCTATTATGCCACGCCAGACGCCATCAAGGAAATTCAAACGCTATTTTTGGCCCTGAAAGCTTATGGGCGTAAACAGTCGACGACCTGACTGCTGAATATGCAGCTCATTTCCCTCGGGCCGTTAGGATTCTGCCAACGTAACGGGAGTCTCAATCGGCACTGACATTCCCACCCTAGACAGGTTATGCCCTGGTCATGAAATTTGTCACGTCTTCATACCGATCATAGAGAAGATGAGCCTGGATTATCCGATGCAGTTCTCATCTGATCTACGACTGACTGATGAGTAGGCATGGTGCCGGTATAGTTTCTGTGCATAAGGTATCTGCATGCAAAGCCCGTGTGGATATACATGGCAGTGGCCTTGACCGGGTGAAATAGAGCCTCAACCAGATCCCGGTCTCAGTAACCGCATGCAGCTGCCCCCTTCCATCTCGTATGATGAGGTTTCATCAATACAGCACACCGTACCTTAATGACAATGTGCGGACATATCGAGCATCGAAAAGACTTGATCCGGTCTACTCAGTAAGTGCCACGGCCGAAACCAAGTTACGGAAACCTATAGTACCGGGGCAGCGATATGCAGTAGAGAAGTCTCCCCGTCATCACTACCGCATAGTAGCACAAGACACGCCAAGACCCAGTAAGGTAAGTAACCACCACGACACCTACTCAACGCGTTTCTCATAGAGATCTCCTTGTCTGTTGACTCCGGCTCTCCACGGATCGTCCACCCCCCCCTTTCAAACCCTGGTACATCTATCACCCAAGAGCTTTCGGGGATGTTACTACACATCATGTATGACGCGGCGGAAGAAAAACTTGCGCTAGGGACTGGGAAATCGCATCGTCATCACCGCCCAGTTCCCGCCGCTGGTGTGACCCTCGAGATGCCGCCAGTCCCGGCATACACCCTATATGCATAACACACTATAAGATCTACACCCATCTCCGTGAAGAGGCATGTGCTTGTCTATCTGTTGATTCACCCACCGATATACATCTGTTCACAACCTAGCGAGAGAAGATCGGTAGAAAATATGACGCAGGTACAGTCCAAGGTAGTGGCGGGCGCCAGCATCGTCCTGGCTTTCGCCGCCTCGCGATCGCTCGCCGTCCCCGTCGTCTCCGAACCTACGACCACGTTCACGTCGGACGCCGCCATGACGGTCTCGCCCGTCCCCGTCACCAACGTGACGTCGCACGGGTCCTACACCGGGCCGGCCGCGATCACCACCGGCGCGCTCTCCACGGAGGTGGCGGCGGCGTCCATCCCCGCGCAGCCGCCGGAGCCGTATAAGTACCAGTACCCCGCCGACGGCAAGCTGCACCAGACGCAGCCGGCGCCGTACACGCCCGGCGGCGGGCTCGGCACCAACGGCTCCGAGCCCGTGTACCGCGTGATCAGCGACTTCGACTACGAGTCGATAGCGCTGGCGCTGTACCAGGAGTGGATCGAGCTCGACCTGTTCCACTGGGGGCTCGCGACCTTCTCGGACGAGGACTTCGAGCGCGCCGGCCTCAACGCCGAGGACCGCTTCCTGCTCGAGTTCATGGCGGACCAGGAGGTCGGCCACGCCACCGCGCTGACCAACATGCTGGGCGACCAGGCGCCCGTCCAGTGCACCTACGATTACCCCGTGTCCAACGTGCGCGAGTACGTCGACTTCAGCCAGAAGCTGACGCGCTGGGGCGAGTCGGGCGTCTACGGCTTCCTCAACCACCTCGACTCGCGCGAGACGGCGCAGATCCTGCTGCAGTCCATCACGACCGAGGCGCGCCAGCAGATGGTGTTCCGGCAGTTCGAGGGGCTCTTCCCCATGCCCCTGTGGTTCGAGATCGGCGTACCGCAGTCCTGGGCCTGGACCCTCCTCGCGCCCTACATCTCGTCGTGCCCGCAGAACCAGACGCGCCTCATCTGGCAAAACTTCCCCTCGCTCTACGTCCTCAACCAGCCCAACCCCGCCCGCATCAACGGGTCCGACGTCTGGAACGAGACCACCGGCGGCTACGCCAACACCCTCAGCACGGCCAACATCTCGCGCGCCGACGCCTGTCTCAACGCCTCTTCCTCTTCCTCCTCTTCGTATGGGGGCCGGGCCTCGGCGGACAACAACAGCAGCGGCGTGGACTGCGGGCCGGCCATCACGCAAAACCGGACGAACCCGCTGTCGTACCCGGGGCGCCAGGTGTTCCTCGAGTGGGACGCGCCGGGGCAGGCGATCGGGCCCAACAACAGCTACGTGACGTCGACGTCGGCGGGCGCGCCGCGCTACGCCATGTGGGTGAGCCAGCTCAACGTGACGTACTCGCCGCTGCAGAACCTGACCGGCACGTCGGCCTACACGGTCCAGCCCAACATCTCGACCTACGAGGGCGACCCGGCCATCAACGGCACCATCTTCCTCGCCATCACCGACGACGACCTCTACGTCACACCCTTCAACCTCTCCCTGATCAACCCGCACGTGAACGCGTTGGCGATCTACCAGGCTGGTTGAGCGTGGGGTAGTAGGCTGAATTACGCGCCACTAGGACTTGCTTAGCGGGTCTAAGGGATGTGACGGTAACTCGGGTAGGGCTTTCAGGGCGGCTTTTGGTGCCCCTATACTTATTTTAGTCGATAAAATGGAATAGGCCGATGGAAAGGTGTAGGATGGGAGTCACAAACGTTGACGGTGTATCTATTTAATTATCAATGTGCCCAGACTGTGACATGGGATTGAGCGCGTCAACGAATAGGGCAACACCTCATGTCTTGATTTAGCGGTTACGTGACTCAGTGCAATGTCCATTCCCTTTTCAAGTCGGGTCGAGCCGCCATAGGCCCGTGCTACAGATTCTCAGTTAGCAAGGTCTCTCGGGATTAGCCTGTCTAACGTACATAGGAGATACATACCAGCTAGGGAAGGGAATATAGCGTCACAGATATTACGGACTTTGCCAAGCAGGCCTTTGATTAGACCTAGTGCTTCACCATCTCCAAGGAATCGTCATAAAAAAAAAACAAATCTGGTCCGCTGTATGTACAAAATTCATATCCATGTCGAGCAAGTCTCTAAAGTATTCAAAGACGCTACCTAGATGACTCTAGAGGAACGATTATTATCAAACGCTTATGGCCCATGTGTCCAGAACTCTAGTAAGAAAAGGACTGCTCATACCGCTATCCATGCCAACTAGCCAGCCGGCCAAACCCGAAAAGAGGTTCGTCCGTGGGGTATCTATCGCCTCGCCTCGCCCTGCCTCTTCGCGTCCTAACGAGCCTGGCCTCCATCCTCCGTCCCCCGATCCAATTCATAAATCAAGTAGATATTTGCGCTGGGCCATCGAATGGCTTCGAAACGCTCGCAGGAGACAGATTCTCCGAGCGGAAAATGCGCTTGTTGCAACCTGTCTAGGTGTACAGAGACATTTTAGCGGATGTATATAATATAAGTATATGAACCCTGCCCCTCCCTTTTGTTCCCTATCTAATGTGCCCCAGCAGCGAAAACCCCTATATCAACAGGCATGCCTGTTGCGGTGGGATCGTGCGCACGCTCACTGGGGATTGATCTCGTATCCAATGAGCACCTCGGTCGACGTGCCCTCCCATCCGCGGTTGCCGGCGGTGGAGAGCATGAAGCGGTTCGAGGGGTCGACGTAGAGGCTCGAGATGACGCCGGCGCGCGGCGGGCCCGGGATGATGAGGAAGGGCGGGGGCGTGTGCTTGGACGACGCCATGTCCGAGCGCAGGTCGTACAGCCTCAGGATGTCGTGCGAGGCGCACACGAGGTGGCGCGCGTTCGCCATCGGCCGCACGCAGCTGACGGGCCCGCTGCCGCCGGGGAACTTGAAGATGCGCTCGGGCTGCCACCCGGCGCGCGCGCGCTGTACGCTGAACTCCTCCACGGTGCCGTTGCGCCGCCCCGCGTAGATCCAGTTGCCGTCGGGGCTCCAACACGCTCCCATGCACCAGGGCGGCACCCCCGGCCGGTTGCCGATGCGCGCCACCGGCAGCGGCATCCGCCGGTCCCAGATCCGCAGCGTTCCGTCCATCGAGGCCGAGAGGAAAGTGCTGCCCGAGGTTTGTGTCGCTTCGTGGTGCGTAGGCGCCGCTTCGGCGAAGACGGCCGAGGGTGACGGCGGTGCGCCGCCGTGGGACTCGGGGACTGTCGACTGTGACACGTCAACCGGCGGCGGGGGGAATGGGCCATCCCCTGACGTCGGCACAGAGAAGTCTGGCAAGGGCGGTAGAGACGAAGGGGCCTGGTTCACATCGTCGTTGAAGGAACTGAGGGCGTTGTCGCCAAAGAGGTTAGGGTCGGCCCCGGTTGGGTCCTGTTTGGGGGGTTGGACGGCGGGTGCGTGGTTGGGGGGGTCTGGGTCGAAAGCTGGATGCGACATGTCATAGTCGCCCATAGGGACGTCGGCGTCCTGGGCCGAGTCTTGCATCATGGCCCGGGAGAATTCGTTGTTGTCATCTCCCCCAAAGTTGCCCATGCCATCATTGTCGCCAAACAGATCCGAGCCGGGAGGCGGACTACCACCGAAGAGACTATCGGGTGCCGGACTTCCGTTGCCGTCGGCCATGCTATCTGCTCCGTTGATCATCTGGCCGGAGGTTCCGTTGACACCCGTGCCATTCGCGCCACTGTGGATGTCGGTGCCGAACGAGTCGGCTATCTCGTATTTCATATCACCGTTCATGCCGGGCTGGCCGTTATTGGTAAAAATTGTATCATTGGGCACATCTTCCTCACTTGCTTCGGGCGGGATTGGGGCGCCACTCATGGGC
This sequence comes from Xylaria sp. JS573, assembly GCA_000966885.1. Classification (NCBI taxonomy): domain Eukaryota; kingdom Fungi; phylum Ascomycota; class Sordariomycetes; order Xylariales; family Xylariaceae; genus Xylaria; species Xylaria sp. JS573. The sequence continues at coordinate 48,658 of JWIU01000031.1, read as the reverse complement.
CGAACCTCAATGGCCGAAATCTGTCCACCGCTGCCATCGAACTGACGGGCCACCATGCCAGTATTTAGGTCCCAGTCAAATATGTTCTTGTCCCAGCTTCCACTGAGGACATTCTTTTCGTCCGGTGTGAGCGTAAGCACGCTGACGGCATTCGTGTGTTTTTGCAAACTCGTGATTCGCTTTCCCTCATCATGCCGTACACTTTGGAGGTTTATGCAGCCACTTTCGAGGCCGGAGAGGAGCCAGAGGGCTTGGGAATGGACAGCCAGACTGTATACGGGGCTGAGGACCTGGTCCTCTTGCCGCGCCGACGCAGGTTGGGGTTCGGCGTTCTCCCAATACGACATCAGAATGCCAGCCTTCGTCACGGAATCAACGAAGGGGTGCCGCTGCGCCACCGTCAGGAGAGTCTTGCCATTTATGGTGCCCGGCCCGTCGTATTTCCTGATGTATCCGTCGGTCCCGCCGGTCATCCAGTAGCGGAGGTCGGGCGTGATAGCCATGGCGTTAATACTGGTAGCCATGGGGGCAGCCATCGTCGGCACGATGTCGTATGTCTTCGCGGTGAGGTACTCTGGGCGGACTACTGGTCGCCACCTGGGAGTTGTGAGAGGCGCCGGCGTAGCCGAGGTTCGAGTCACGACGGGGTTGGGAGGCATCCTCGGCGCCAGGGGCATTTGGCGTTCGTCGTCGTCGTCGTCGTTGTCATTATCGTCTTCGTTGTCGTTATCATTGTCGTTGTCATCCTCGTCGTGATCCGGGTTCTCATTCTCCTCGTCGACGTCGGGGTCGGCATCGGGGATCATGAGGTCATCGTCGTGTTCATTGTCGGAGCTCGCGTTGGAGTCCCGGTCGAAGTCGTCCATGACGGGCGCAGTCCCAATGCTTGGGCGTGCCAGGTGCCTCGAGTACTTATTGGTATAGGTGTACGGATGTCTGGCGTATAAGCGCTAATGCTAAGTGATTGCGGTTCGGGACTGGCAAGGTATAGAGCAGAGGCTGCATATGTAAGTAGGCTAGGCTACTTCTTAGGCTAGACGGTGCTGTCTTGTGTTGTCTTGTGCCGGACTGGGCTTGGGCTGAGCTGGGCTGGGCTGGGCTGGGCTGTAGTGAATGAGGAGATCCAAGAGGTAAGACTACCTAGTAAGTTCTAAGTTAAGTAAAATGCAGTTGGAACAATATTGATGGGCTCAATCAGCGGATCATGCGCATCCCCGAGAACATGGATAATGGATGACAATGCATTATGGACCACTGCCGAGGTCGTCCACTCCTGCTACGAGCGAGCACGCAGGTACTCGTGTCAGCGATTGCGCAGCCCGTTCCGCGTAGGGCGACGATTTGGCCGATGGGAGCGGAATTCTAGCTCGGCAGATGGGATGGGATTCAGAGAGACGCGACGCGACGGGAGAGGGCGACGGGAGAGGGCGACGAGGCGCGTCGGATGAATGTCACAATTGAATGGATGGAAGTGGTGGAAGATGACGCACGGACCCGCTACATGAGCCACGAATGCGGGGAATCCCTGAATGCCCGTCCGCAGAAGGGTATGTGGCTTAGCCCGCCCACCCACTTCATCAGCCACCTGTACAGCATCAATACATGTACTCCGTTATGTACCCAAACAGCCAGAACAGAAGAAAAAGAAAAGAAGAGAAGAGAACAAAAGAGAAGAGAATAGAAACAGGTTCATTTCACGACGGTAGACTCAACAAGAGTAGGTAATTCTAGGCAATGTTCGTATCTCTTTATTCAGATATGTATGGGTTCAAACCAACTAACAGCAGAGTCTTATATAACATGGTACAGATAAACCAACATCTCATACGAGATTCGGTTATCGACATAAACACGAAACATACCTGTTTGCCGTTTCCCTAGGACTTCCCTAACGAAAACCGGCACCGATTCAACGGAACTGGATGTGCTACGGTACCACTGACTAGGTACTGTTCAACAGCTGGTTATTTCGGCAGCCCGTCCGGACCGTTGGTACGCTGCGCTAATGGTGCCTGTGCTCTGTGGACTTGAAGACAGGGGTTTCCTCCTACTGTCCCGCGTTGTTGCTGCTGTTGTTGTTCTGCCTGAACACCCCTCCAGTTCTTGCCCCTCCAGTTCCCCGCCACGGCCGTGGACCTCTCGGCCGCCCCCTTCCAGCTCCCCCCCGCGTCTGTGATCCTCCGGATCCCGCCCCTGTCGCCTGGATAGCTACCCTCCTCCTCTGCGATGGTGGCTCTTCCTCATTCCCTCTTCCAGAATCGACAGAATCGAAGGGGCGCTTCCCAGAATCACTGGGATCTGGTTGTGGCCTAAGAGCAGGCGGGGCTGGGTTGGAAGGTTGCGTAGGGTTGGGTTGATTCCCCTGGGTCTGTTGGGCACCACCCCGACCGCCCGCAGCAGAAGTACTAGGATTTGCCCCGGAAGGTTGCGTAGCGTTCTGTGGACCTCTCGCGGCCCGTTGTCTGAAGCTTGGGCGGGGTATCCATTCCGGTTCTTTGCCTTCAGGCCGCATCGCAAGAGCCGCATTCGAGAGCTTCACGCCGCTGGGCCCACGCTGCCGAACGTCTCGGACGAGCTCGATGGCGATCCGCGCTTGGTAGCCCATTCTATGCACGGCTTCGTACGCGTTCAGGCCGATCATCTCCCACCGCACATAATCGGGGTTGAACCATGAGCTTAGGTCAGCCCATAGCCTCTCGTTATACTGGCCTCCGGTCCGTTCTTCATCAAGAAGCAGGCGTTGTATCAGCAACTTGGCAGACCAGTAGACGCGGAGACCGCACGAGTTTGGGTCGGTCTGCAAGGGCGCCCAGATCGTGCGGTTGAAGCCGCTGGCAAATCTGAATGAGCCCTTTTCTTCGAACAGACGGCGGATTCGCTCGTGGAGGAATGTTTGCCGGAACCCGCCATTGTTATCCGGGAAGGTATCCACGATGGCGAGTTGGCTGACGGTGTCGAAGCCTTGCTCGTTTCCAGAGCTATTCAGCTTGCGCATGACGACGAGCACCCAGTGCGAACCATTGATGTTGATGGGCCAGAATGTGTATTCCGTTTGAAGGAAAGGTCGGAAAAACCGTCCCATGGGTGACGACAGAACTTCTTCAAATATCTGTTTACCCCGGGCGCCCGTACCAAAGAGCCGGTCATTGTCCGTATTGTGGATATGAACTTTCTCCCGCAGCTGTCTAGGAAGACCGCGATGGTACGAGGCCAGAGCCTTTTCGATGGCATCACCGTTCAGCCAGCATGTGTTGTCCAGCTGGAGCTCATGAAAGCCTCTCAGATCTAAATCTACGTCATCTGGTGGAATCGGGATGTCGTGCGAGTCGGGATCTGCTATATGTACAACATGACATGCATTCGGCCGGCCATCGGGATTTTGGGAACATAAAACCTGGGCAGACGATGAATGAAAGGTCATTTTGCTAAGCAGATTCCGGTATGGGTCGAAAGTGGAATGTAGGAAGTAAATTCGGAGTTTCTCTTCGGTTTCGTTACTACTATGCTGTGTCCAAGATTGTCAACATAATGTGAATGGTGAGCGAACTGGTCGCTTATATAGGAAGTCCAGTGCGCCTTGTTACGAAACAGCCCGCTTGTAAAGTGCGAGGATGAACATGTCTTGTTCAATCTCGTTCGAAGTTGATAGTAAGTAGTAACTGGATAGATTGTTCCCTAGAACAATAGGCGTGGCCTTTGTGTTTTGTTGCAACCGGTATCAAGAACAATGCCTTTCTTTACACTTGGCGAAACGAGAACCGAGTGAAAGGCTTACCATTTTCGATAATGATTCCTGGTCCTAGTCAACTACCGCGTGCTCTTTCGTAAGTGGGAGTGTCAATACTTCCTGTAGTATTATTTCCCTCCTTATTTTCACTGCTAGATAATCCGAGAGCCCTCCCTTCAGGTAAACTACATGGCTTATGATCTACGGGTACAGAAATGGTGGGAGTAGACGATGCATGTAGTCCTGAACATCTGAGACGACCGTGTCAGCCCCTGTCTGCAGTCCAATCTACACGGTAGGGGATTCATATACCCACCAGCATTCCTATGAGTGGAAATAAGCATCCTACTACGGATCTCAGACCTAAATTTATGAACATCGTTTAATACTTATACATCTCGTTATAATTATATTCTCACTGTAGTTTAGACAACTGGTTGTGTTAGACAGCTTGTATTGACTGATGGGTTCCAATAAACCCTACTTGCATTATGATGGGAATTGGTCTACTACGCGCAACAGACACGTATAGATCTGTACATACATAGCACACCGATTCAAGTACGTAAGTATCAACTGTATGGGCTTCATTGTGCTTATTGCATTAAGTGGACGAAACGTAAGCTTCGACTTGGACGGATGCAATTGGAATATCGCAGTTAAAATGCCGGGTCTTCGGAGAGAGGATAGCTCTCAGCCGAGGTTAGGATGGGGTATCTGTGTCATCGTGCCCTCGGCTGCTTTCTTGCCTATTTATTTCATGTCGAGGTGAAGTCCATCACCTACGAGCTTAACTTATTCCCTTGCCTGGTCGGTAGAGACACCGTGAATAACGCGAGCACCTAACAACAACTGGACGTATGTCGGGGGATAGAGCAAAAACACGCCGCGCGTTGTCTTTCGGACACCGCACTTGGCTCCGCTCCCAGCAGGTTTATCTTTCAATTATTTATTCCCTGTTCAACCAGTCGCCTCCAATGTATTGCGGTGCTCGAGAACGTAGTATACCCGGTATCATCGGGAAACACATCCCTATCGCATTGGCGGTCCATTTCCTCCATGCGCGCCCAGTCCAGATCATCACTCGCACCGTAGAACCTACCTGTCCGTCAGCCTCATTCCCAGGCTGCTTTTGAGCGATCGTTTCATAGGAAACATTTGCTTTCTTATGAATATCGTCGGACAAGAACAAAGCAGGAAGAGAAGGAAGAGCGTGGGCTCGGCTTGGGGTTGGGGGCGACGGTTTCTCCGTGAAAACTTACTCTTCCCACACACTATACGGCGTGCCAACGAACACGGCTGGCGTGTGGTGCGCGATCGCCTGCGCGTACACGTCGCGGTACAGGTGGACACCGAAGACGAGGGTCCGAAGGCCGACCGCCTCGAATCCCGTCGGCGACTCCACGGACTCGTGGCCCAGGGCCCGGATGAAGGCCTTGTCTGCCGCCGTGAACAGCGGCTCCTGGAACAGACAGCGGACCACCCCCGGACCCGCCGCTGGCGCATCGTGCGCATCATCTGATGGTGGTGATGCTGGTTGTGATTGCTGCTGGTGTTTCTGCAGTTCCTCGACCAGGCTTAGAAATGCGCATAGTTGCACGTGCGCCCGCCGCTTGACCTCCCAGGCGCCGTCTTCGGGGTCGAAAGAGCCGAGGCCGAGGCAGAGGGCTTGTGTTATACCATCGCGCGACGGTGCTGCGCGGCGGGACGCGACCAGTTCTTTCAATCGGCGGCAGCACGCCGACGCCCTCCATTGCTCGCTGACCCGGCGGTGGTCCTTCTCGATGTCCGAAACGGAGAGAAACGAGGTCCGCGGACCCGAGGGGCAAGGTGTAAACTGGGACGAGGGGGCGTTGCCCCGGTCTCTGGTGCCCGGACGACGACGGCCCTTGCGGTGCACTCTAGTCCAGCCGCCCTCGGGTTCTGCGGGCTGTTCGCTCTCGGTTCCGGGTGAAGGGGTCATCGTCAATGGGGGGTGTGCGCTCGAATTTGGTCATCTGGCCATGTACCTGAGTATGTGCTTTAGGTAGGTTAAACCCACAAAATATGTACGAAGTACGCGCAGGTGAGACGCCTGGACGATCCCAGTCTTGGGCCAGACGTAGGTCTGATATACCCGAAGAGTGATTGAAAACTGTAAGTATAAGCTGACTGTGGAGGGGCCTTCACATGCTGTTCTCATGCTGGTTTTCATGCGCTGGGATCGATCGCGTCCCATGCGATAAGTTAGAAGTGCTTTGGCTCGACATGAATATCGACCCTGCAGAGCCTGATAGACGCATATAAGCTATGCATGTAGAAGATATTATCAACAATGGAGGCTGGATTGCCGGAATCGGAATCACAGGTCCCGTCTTCTCGGCTCCGTGCCGAACAAGTCCATCCATGAGGTCCCCGGCCATCCACATGGACAATGGGATCCCGTCCATGGACTGGTTCCCCTGAACCCCTGCCTCCCGAGGTTCCGACATCCTACAAGAACTGCTATTTTTTCCCTGTTGTCTAGCCCAGGCCGATGCTATATAAGGTAACTAAGGTTTGACCCGTCTTCGCCCATCTCATGTCGCCCTTGCACTTCGCGGCGCTCTTTCAAGCAATCCTCCCCATGCAGAGGATAGACCAGACGCACGTAAACGTCCTCGAGCTCTAGGCTTTTCCAATCTTATCTTCTTACCTAGTACCTAGTCTATCATCTCTTAATTGGCAAGCGAGGACAAAGGTAGATAGGCCCGCAAAGCAATGCTACGGAGCACACCGCCCAAATTCTATGTGTATGTTAGGGTATTTGTCCAATTACGACATTTCCGACACTCTTATCTGTCGGGTTTTCTGCCTCTAGCAAAAGTGGACGGGATATCACTTATCAGCCCACCAATCGTCCCAAGATACGCTCCATACGCCGATTCCCAATGCCACATAAATACATACAGGTATAAAGGTTGATAAGAATACGCACGCCGGCAGCGAGCCGGCAGCGGCGGACACGTGAATGCAGAAGAAAAGCCATTCGCTTCTCCCCGAGGCTCTTCCTTTCTCGGGAACATCGTCCACGCGCCCGGCCTTTTTTATTTTTATTTTTTATATTTTCTTTCCTGTTTTTTACACTCAGAACAGGAGCCACGCACCACCCATGACAAGCGGGAGGTAGCCGAACCAGGACCAGAGCCCGGGACTCCGCACCCAGGAACTTATAGCAGCGCTATTCAACACGGTCGAGTTGGCCGCGGACCCGGGCTCGTGCGTCGTGATGGTGTAAATCTCAGCGAAGCCAAAATCGGTCGTGTTGAAGCAATTCGAATCGTTGATCTTGGCGATGCGCTCGTCGCCGGGTTCCGCAAACGTAATGTCGACGCACTGCAGCAGTCAGCCAGTCAGTCCAAAGGAAGGCTTAAACCCCGTCACATCATAGGAGAGAGAATAGAGAAGAGAGCAAGACATACCGAGAACAGCGAAGCTCCGTGCTGCGCGATCTCTACGACCTGGATCGTCGCGTTGTCGCCTGCGTTGAACGACAGGTTGGTCGGTATCGAGACCTGCGGTAGGCAGACAGTACCGGGATACGGGCCCTTGGAAGGCCCCAAGAGCTGGAAGGGTGCCGTCATGGGGAATGACATGTTGAGCGGACCGCCATCGGGGCCGTCGGTGCCGAATCCCAGGTTGACATAAAGAAACGCCGTGTTGTGGCCCTGGAACCAGCCGGGCTGGAAGGCGACGGCGCCGCCCGTCGTGGGCCAGTATGTTCGGTTTGTTGTCAGGTTCATGCCTCCGCCTATTGTAGGCGTTGGCCGTGTCAGTAAGTCGACGGATTTTATGAGTGGGAGTGGTGGTATCGGTAGCAGATATCAAAAGAAGAAACAACGGGAAAGTAGAATGAGCCCGCTTACATGGATACATCCATTGCATGCCATAGGGAAACGTTTCGTTCTGGATGAGGTTGTCTCCTCGCCAACCGGGATATGTGATGACTGTATGCGCCGTTGCTAACGCCGAGGCGGCCACGGCCAATATTATTGAGCACAGCATCTCGCTGGTTTCCGAAACCCGTAGGCGATTACGTGTGGAATCTTAGACGGTAAGTTGTCGCTCAGGGGCCGACAACGGCGTATCCTCCTTCAACCCTTCTCGTGAACTAGCTGATTCGGAGACGTCCGGAGGATATGAGCGCCTTCCTCGTACAAACTCAAGTTTCCTCCCGTGCGTGACTCCCGAGCTGTTGCGCACTTATTTTGAAGGAGACGAGATACCACCCTTAGCTTATCTCTCGTGTCCGGTTAAGTCGATGAGGTGATGCGGCACTGGCTGGCATTGACACTATTCGCCTGGCTTCGACGGGGTGGTAGGGAGGAGAGAGAGAGAGAGAGAAAAACGCGGGAGGACGCCAGCTTAGGGCAGAATAGACTTATTATTGATAAGTGAGAACGACCTACCAACGGGAGTGTGTGGCCAATGAGGGCGCATTCTCTGCTCTGCTGCCCTTCAAGGAATCTGGGAACCTGCATGGTCCGCGGCATCCATGGCGCCCATAGCCCAATGTCGTCGACTTTCCCCCGCCCCAAGAGGTCAAAAAGCGACAGGGTAGTTCAGCGCGGGCGGCATTTTAGGCCTGGCGGACCAGTGAGAAGGGCTGGGCGATGTGCACGACGTGCAGCAGGAGACCCTGTCCCATGTCGGGAGATCGAGCAGAGCCAATGAGAAGACGTTGGGGGTCGAAGAGCGAGCCGCTGGTGCAGAGTGGCCGGGAGGATGATTTGCTGGCGAGCGGCCAATGGCGTCGAGCAAGCGGCTGGACGGGCGCGGGACCACACCCAACATCCCAGAAGCAGCCAGATAGGGCCAGGATTGCTGCGCAACCTGCGCTGTGGTTGGTGGCCCGGCTTGCGCGGGTGTATGGAGGCGACAGGGGTCAGGACATACATAGTACGTAGGTAGGTATGCGAGCACGTAGCCCTGGCAGTGATGGCCGCTAGCATAAGCGCCGACGAACAGCCCACTCGTGAAGCCCACATGCTAGTCTCGACGCGGCGGCGTGGAGGGGGAAGGAAATGGCATTCGGACCCCAAAATCGGATGTTGGTGGGCACTATTTTTGGCAGGATTCGCTACGTTGTAGGCCACCACCACTCACTCGCACCGTCCCACCACCCTCTTCTTCGGAGCATGGGAGCCTTCTGGCTGTCGTTATCCCTCAAGAATGCTATATATACGTGGGAAAGGAGGTGTTGCTTACTGATGGTGGTTGATAAGGCTGTGAGCTGTAGTGTGTAGGTAGGTATTACTGCAGGTCCCCGGTATGGTGCTCAAGGCGCTCATTTTTATTGCCGATCGTAGTATTATTGGAACATCGTGTACATGTATTGTACCTAGGTAATCTGTAGGTACAGATTTGTAGTAGGCATTGGGTGATGCTCACTTCACACCAACCCAACTGCTCCTCGGCTGCCCTCAATGCCTCCTGACTGGGATATATCGCTAGATATGGGAATATTGATATTTCCAAGCGTCTTAGGAGGCGCCCGCCGTCGCCCTTGATTGGCTGCCTTGCACCTGGGAAACGAATTCGAAGATGAACATCCCCCTCTGGTACAGATGTGTATGCCATTTGTTCTTGGCATATCGGAGCTTTTCGTGCATTGTGTGGGCCATGGCCGCGACCTGAATTCCGACCTATACGGACACCAATCAAGGAAGATTTTACTGTGAATATTGCACAAATGAGTCCGGATGGCACGATATCGCTGGTTCGCGAGAGCGTGCCATAAAATACCCGAGCAAGGTAAGGAGGCAGGGAGGTAGGGGAGGTAAGGCTACCTATCATGTACCTACGGCTCTGTACTGCACAGTGGCTTGGGGACGAGCCCCTGCCGCTGCGACCCCTCCCCTGACGTGTGTACGCAATGGCTTACCCAACTACATATATGTGTATAGGTATAGAATATGTATTTTAAGCCCACAACTGGCAGTTGAAAGCCTAATAAGGGAAGGATTCAGGGCACACGAGATACATAGACTCACGTAAAGAGAGAGGGGATATCCTTCTGTAGCTATGAATGTGTTTACGTACTTCCTAAAGAATGTACGTAATTTTGATGTCCTCTCCTCCAAGCTGTTAGATGCAAGGGAAGGGCCAACACCAGTTGACCATCTGGCATAGTATAACGCAATCGATTAATCATAACCGGCTTCCGGCTGGTTACTAATGGAGGATGCATGTATATCCATAGATACGATACGTCCCGCGGCCTTGTATCAGATACGGTATCAACGTACCAGAGCCGGCGCTTAACATGCACACCATTCACGTTGATTCGGCCAAGACGCCTGTGAAACCGGTTCTTGGATACGCAGAGTGCCGAAGGGGAAGCGTATTTTCTACTTACACACCTAGTTACTGACCTAAGCTCCTGTATTGGCTTCGCTATCTAGAGATCTTAGACCAGTTTGATTAGTTTCCGGTATGTGATGAGACAAGCGTGCGGGCGGTTAGCCGAGTGAAAGGGAGTAGTCACGTTGTATGATATGCAGACATTGTGCTTCGGCAGAGACAAAACTTGGGAAGTCTAGAAAACTATATGGTTTGGGGAGTTGGACTTTGGGGTACTTCGAGCCCATGCGCTTGGAGCGAACATAGGATTGAGAGAACGGCACATGACCGATATCTCGATGTGGGCAGATGGTGAGATTTGCGGTGAGGGGTTGACTGAATGAATAAATGACATAAAAACCCCTTCCTATATGAACCGCCTGGCCTAGATGAAGCGGCAATGACAAAAAACCACACTCGGAATCGTTCTCAAGACCTTAGATCTACCCTTCCCTACACAAGAAGGATAAATGAAGGGCTCCTGCACTTGTAGGGCAACAGTGTAGCTTTGTACCACGGAGGCGACGAGCTTCCTACATACTTACAGTGCCTTATCAATGACCTATTTACCGACATGAGAAAAAAAAAAGATCTATGATCCCGGGGGACTGGGCAGATTGGCTTCGGCGTAGAAGTTGTTAGAGACTCGGCGTCAATGAATCAGCCCGACTATTGTTGCACTCACATCGAATAACTTCACATGCGCAAGTTCATGAGTAGGAGATATAGCATGTCACTCATGGACCTGAACATTTGGAAGCAAGGTCATGTCTTACATCATCTCATTTCAAGCATGGTTCTCATTAATCTCTATACACTGCGGCGCATCTTCCGAGCCGCAATTTTGGCACGGGTAAGCCATCCTTTCTGCCTAACCCGAGATCATCCTACGCCCACCGATCGCGTGGATCACACAAAGATATAACTCTGACGCGACTCTAGTAGGATAACAGTCGTAAAGGTTCTGCAGGACCCGAGCCACCTCGCCCCCTTGCCGGGACTGTCGGCCCATATGCCTGAATGGACATAGCAAATATAACGCAAGCAGTGCCACGGCGACTATCATCGCAGGAGTTCCAAGCACTCCTCCGCAACCTCCTTGACCCTCGGATCGGCAACGCGGTCACGGCACGCCGCGATGGGCGCCGCGAGGCTGCGTGCCTCCGGGTCCGCCTTCCCGATGACGGTGACAAGGGTCCCCGCGGCGACGAGCGCGCGGAAGACAACCTCGCCGTCCGTCTGCTTCTGCAGCACGCGCGCGAGCGCGGCCAGCAGGCGGACCTGGACGGCCGACGGCACGCTGCCGAGGTGGCGCGACGCGAGGACGGCGTAGTTGAGCACCGCCGTCGTCAGCGCCACGAGGAGGTTGCGGTTATAGGGACCGATGGCGGGCTGCTGCTGCCCCCCGCCGATGCCGAGGACGCGGTCGACGAAGGACGCAGCGCGCTGGGCCTCGGCTGGCTGCGAGAGCAGCTTGCGTCCCTCGGCCGTCTTGAAGAGGTTCGTGAGCGTTCGCGCCGCCATCATGACGCAGTTCTCGTTTGGCTGGGCGCCGGCGGGGACGCCGTCGAGGGCCGCGGAGATGGCGATCTGCACGGGGCTGTCGGAGCTCGTCGTCCTGAACTTAGCAAGGGCGGGCGAGGTCGCGACACAGCGTAGCAGATCTAGGGGTGCTAGGCGGTCGGGATAATCCCACTGCGTGCACATCATGACGACAAGGCGAATAGATTCAGCATCCGTTACCGGCTTGTTCGATTCTAGATTTTGTCTTAATCCTGCGAGGGTATCTTGCGCTGGCGGGTTGAGAGAATAGTCCTTGCGGCCGGCGGCAACCAGCGCAGAGTTGACGGTCAGTATCTTTCTAAACACAGCTGTTCACAGGAAGTCAGGACTAGAGCACAAATATCGCGTCACAATTCAGACATGGATACTTACGTTCGTATTTGGCTGCTGTGATATCAAGGTACTCCTTTTGCGGGAGGGCTCTTGTCCTTGAGTTGACTTCCTCACCGGGCCGGTATCGCGACTCTGTACCGTATGGGTCGGGTCCTCCAGAATCTCCTGCGTTCTGGCCAATCGTGGCGCCTTGTGTGTTGCTAATGATAAACTGCGCGACCTGGTCTAAGAAGTTCTGGGAGAGTTCGTTATCGTCGATGAACTGTTGAGCCCGGGTGTACGGGTTTTCGGAGAGATTAAATGGCAGCTTTAGTGACGGTGCGCCTTCTTCGATAGCTACGTCAAAGACATAGTCGTAAGACTGGCCGTTGTACTCGACCTTGCGTCCACTGCTCCCTACGGCATCGACCACGGTGCCTACGTTGATCCACTGCTGCTGACCCATCGACCATTGGTGTGCAGTGACTGAGCCGTTCTCCTCCTTGATCATCTGCACCTGACCTTCTTTGGTACCCGACTTGTTCTTCAGGAAGTCTGGGCCCGGGAGCTTCTCCTTATTGACGCCACCAACCTGCTGTTGGGGTATGGAAGAGGACTTGACGGACTCTTCGAAATGCGCCAATACTTCTTGACTCGCCAGGCGTTCGGGAATGCGGGAGAAGATGCGGACGACGCCATCGCTTGCGCCCGACACTATATCTCCATTTTCAGGACACACGGCAACAGCCCATACAGATATGGCGGGGTGGGTAATGGTCTGGACGCATTCGGTACCTCGCCATATTCGGACTGTACGATCCTCGCCGGAACTAACCAATTCGCCCGAGGGAAGTGCAGCTAAATCGTAGATGAAGCTCTCGTGGCCGTGGAGCTCAGCGACCGGTTGGCCACTCAACTTCCATAGACGAATGACGCCGTCGTTGCTGGCACTGGCAATATCAGCGCCGGAAGGGTGGCCCTGGGGGACCGGACATAGAGCTCGGACGACGTCGGGGGTGTAGATGGTAGACCGAGGCTGGACCTCGCCGGCAACGCCTGACCGGAGGTCGTAGATGCGGATGTTCTTGTCGGCGCAGCCGGTCACCACGGTAGTCTCGTCCAGCGGCAGGACGTCCCAGACCGCGCCCTCGTGCCCGCCCAAGATCAGCTCGGTTTCCCACTTCCCAACACTCCATATCCGAGCCGTGTTGTCCCAACTTCCAGACGCGATATACCGGCCGCCGGGAACAATGGCCAAGGCGCAGATGTTACGTGCATGGCCGAGGAGCAGACGTTCGGCGTTGTCCGAGGGGCCTGAGACAGTTGATCTGACGTCGATGATGGTGTCGGTGCCGGCAGACACGATCAGACCGTCGGGGAATTCGGAGGAGGGGGGAAGGTACGTAAGGCTGTTGACGAATTCGGAACCTTGGTTTGTGACGGTAGGTTCGAAGGCGGGAGGGGATGTCGAGGTTCGTCTCCAAGCCCTGACGGTGTGATCTCGGGAGGCCGTGAGGACTAGATCCCGTGAGGGGAAGCAGGCACCTCGGACCTATTTCTCGTATTAGCAGGGTGCGGTGGAAGCTAGGCAATAGATACGAACATCGGCATCGTGGGCGGCAAGCTGAGCTGAGAGCTTGAAGTCGGACATGGTGGCGTGGAGAGACAGGTGCTGTTGGGTGGATCAGGAAAGGCCTGATGTTCGCGGGGTCATTGGTACCTGGAATGAAGCTTGAGTAGAATGGATGACTTTGGTCTGAGAGACTGCGCTCGAAACGATTGCGAAGACGATGCTATTTCGAGGCTTGCTATGGAAAATCAGGAGCCCTGAAGACCTGTGAGGCAAGGAAAATTGTACAAACTGCCACCTTGTAGGCCAGTTGGCGAAGTCGCAAATGATAGAAGCTCGCAGAAGTCATCGCCCACCTGCCCACTATACCTTGCCTACTAGGTGCATAACGTCCAGGTAGCTGAAGGACCTCAGCTTGGGGGGTGGGCATCCCATAGCTCCCCCGCCCTGACCAACATCGCACAGCTATGACAGCCATATTGAATGGACCTTGAATCAAGGTACCTCCACTAAGAATAGGTAGGGTCGGCACACTCTCATGTTGGGAACGCCGTCCGGGTGATTCCATAGGTACATAATGTACCTACATGACCTAGGTACCTACCTAGTGGTGATGCGTGGAAGCAGCGGTAGGTATTCGTACTTCGTAGGTCGCTCTTTACCCACTACCTATCCTATTTGAGAGGTAAACTGGATAAATGCATCAGTACCGTAAATGCATGGCAGTAGTGCATGTGGCTCGTTCCATGCAACGTTGAGGTTGATGAGGTTGCAGAGGTAAAAGAAAAAAGCTCCGATTGGCGATCTCCTCTCCTGCGATAGGTCTATGCATGTATGCGTCCAAGGTATTGATGAAAGCCGTGCTCAAAACCCCCTAATAACACAGTTCCATTAGGCAGGGGTCCTCGCTGTAATTCTGCCCGTGAGGCTCGAGTTTCACAGGCTGACAGGCTCGAGATCTATCTCCATTGGATCATTTGCCATTGCCAACGGCGAAACTTTCCAGGCTTCACTTTTTCCCATCTAGGTATCTTGTCGCATTTCCGCTTCGACTCGGATCGCCCAAAGGTCACCCCTCCGCCTTCCACCCTCCGCCCTCCACCCTCTGCCCTCTGTCCTTTGCCCTCCTTCGCCTTTTCTGTTTTTTCCCCATCCCCATCCCCATTCCCATTCCCATTTCCATTTTCCTCCTTTCTGGAAGCCTTAATGACTGCACCTGCGCCTTGACCATCCCTTTCATACTTCGTCGGAACGGGCATAGGAACCTCGCAAGGACAAAAACAAGAAGAACAAGAACAAGCACGAGAACAAATTCAAGAACTCATGACCCTTTACGACCAGACACGAACTTTCTCATTTTACTACCGTCTCTCCTTCCGTCTCCATCGCGACAATCTTGTATTGAAGCGCGGCGAGGCTTCTCTTAGCCTTCTTTTCTCGCACTCGAGATTTCCCAGATCCCACGATCGCATCCTTTAGTTGCGTGCCTTCTGTCACATACCCACGGCCGCCTCCGAGTTGTCATTCCTTTGACGGGCACACGAGGCCGACGACAAGCCAGACGGCAGGCATATTCCATCCCCTAGACTATCTGGCTCCGATTTGATATCGCGAAACTCGGACATTCCTCGCCTCGGCCTTACTCTACCCACGCGCCATCCAACCCGCCTTACTCCCACTTCGCCATGGCCACCGATACACCGAAACAATATGTGCCCTTGACCTGCCACGGTCACTCGCGTCCTGTGCCACACCTCGCCTTTTCCCCGCTGGAGAAGGACGAGTCGTACTATTTGATTTCTGCCTGCAAAGGTGCGCGCCCTACCTCTCACTCGTTTAGACTGCGCCTGATGCTTACTGACTGGCCCTCGGGCTCTACAGATGGCAACCCCATGCTTCGCGATGGCTTGACTGGTGACTGGATTGGCACCTTTATAGGCCATAAGGGCGCAGTGTGGCAGGCCAGACTGAGTCCCGATGCTTCCACTGCTGCCACCGCCTCCGCCGATTTCACCGCGTGAGTACCCCTCGTCTCCGCCTCGATAATTCGTCACTTGAATCTTAGCTAACCCTCGCAATAGCAAGATCTGGGATACTCACACGGGTGAGCTCCTCCACACCCTCCAACACGACCACATCGTCCGCGCCGTCGCATTCCCGCCCGATAACTCCGATCTTGTGGCGACAGGCGGAATGGAGAAGAAGCTCCGCATTTTCGACCTCACCGAAATGAGGCCCCAGGGCGAAACTTCGGTGAACGGCAATGGTAATGGAAGCAGCAACGGAAACGGCAGCGGGAATGGGAACGGCAACAGCACTGTCGAGCCGTCTACCATAGCCGCTTCCTTGGCCTTCGAGATTGGAGCTGGCACCCACACGGCATCCATCAAGTTCATTGTCTGGACTAGGGACCCGAACATTCTGATCACTGCTTCCGACAACACCTTGCGCTGGCTTGACTTGCCTTCCCGGTGTGTTGTGAAGCAGGAGGTTCTGGATGGAGAGATTGGATCCTGCGAGTTCTGCGCCTTGGCCCCCGAATACACCTCCAAGACGGACATTGGCGAGGGTCTGCCGGTTCTGGCGGTGGCCGCCGGAAGGTCTATCTACTTCTGGGGCGGCTTCCGTGCCATGGACGAGCTCAAGCGCGTCAAGATGGATTACAAGGTGGCCAGTGTCGCGGTTGACCCCAGGGGCCGGAAATTCGTGGTTGGCGAAGATATTCCGGCGACGTGGGCGAGAGTCTACCGATGGGACGATGATACCGAGCTAGGTGAGTATTCCCCCTTCCGAGGTAGGCGTCGAAGGTGCTGATATCTCGAATAGACATCCACAAGGGCCACCACGGACCTGTCTGGTCCGTCGCCTTCTCGCCGGACGGAAAGCTGTATGCGACGGGCTCGGAGGACGGGACGATCAAGATGTGGAAAAACTGCGAGGGCTTTTATGGGCTCTGGCGCGGAGGCGCCGGCGGGAGCGCGGAGCGAAATGCCGAGTAGGGTGGTGCATCGCTCCGTCGTCCTTCGACCGGATCGAGCCGTAGAAGCATGGATGCTTCGGGAGACTCGTCTGTCGGTTCGCCCTGGGACGTTATCCCCTCGTTCCCCTCGGGCAAGCACGCAGCCAAGGTAAAGGCTTGAGCATGCAGCAGAGGAGCTTCGATGCTAACACGCGCCGAATCGCACGCATCGTCACTCTGGTACAGGACGTCACGCATCACATGGGGGGACGTTGGCCGCGTGATAGCTACCTAGCCCAAGCTGTATTTGCAAATTATGATTTCGACGCTTATGTCGGCTACCTTAGTCACTTGTCTGAGGCCTTCGTCCTGATGTGGGACGTTTGCGCTAGATTCCTTGGAAGCAAGTCACAGATACTCGATGATAGTAAGAAGCATCGGAAGACACCTATGCTCATGTATCAGACACTATCCTCCGGTCCTGGCCTGTTACCCGTACCTACTAATGAGGCTAGTTCTCTCGATAGGTACCTAAGCTGCTAACGGTGAATGGAGGCCGCTGCTTATCCCAACTCGGGGTGTCACTACCTACCTAGGTAGGTAGGTAATGGTATGGTTGACTCCACTGATTACTCGCCCAGCAGCTTTCTCGAGAAGTTCCATTCCAGTCTTGATGATGTGGCTGGTTACTTTAATTCCTACAGGATACGTGGATGGTTGCCTTGAGTTTCCCAGTGATTTATATCATGTCGTCCTGCCAAGTCTCTGTAGAAGATGGTGGCTTCTAACCTGTTCTTGAAGCGAGTGAGTGTCCAAGCCACTGTCCTAGCCACAACGACCTGGTGTGACTACCAGCTAGGTGACAGCTGCTTCATGACTGCTTTCTTTCACACCACGACCTTGGCTTCGTTTTGTACACCTCATGGAAGCTATTACCTAAGGTTGTTAGGCGGCACATCAACCAGCTGATTTCCAAGTATTCAACACATTGGTAGCTGCGTTTCCAGGGACATTTATGCTGCAAGTACCGAGAGTATATCCATTAAAGGGGGAAGCTGCCGTAGGTACTTCACAGACATACACACGTACTTACGACAAAAGATAGACCCGTACCCTAGGTAGGTACCTATAGGTCATTAATGTAACGATTGCCTCGAGTAATACTGCCCCGATGAATGATTACCTAAGGTACTTAGCATAGGTACCTACCTTTCTGGTATGTATGGGTTGTTCGGCCGTCTTTCACAACCTATCGAATACCTACCTAGCTTCCAAGGTGGTTCTATACTCCCGAATAGCAAGTAGTTCCAAAGGCGGTCAACTTCCTTTTCCCAGTGAACAGCCGCAGAGGTAAGCTAGGTACCCCTATGTCGGGTCCATGTATGAGGTCCATAGGTAAGGTCAGGAAAGACTACCTACCTAGGTACGTCGTTCCCCGGCTAACCAACAAGAGGTACATGTAGGTGAATTCGAGGTCCCATTCAGATCTACCTAATGTTACCTACCTGCTGCCTCCTAACCTCTTGAGGTCAGATACTTAAGTAGGTACCTAACAAGGTGCCTACCTCCTAGGGTAAGGAGGTACCTCATGTTTACTCAAGTACCCAAGGTAGGTAGATAATAAGGTTATCATCGTAACTGCCATAGGAAGACAGAGTAGAGTAAAACCTTCTCAGCTTTGACTAACATCTTCGCCTTCCGAATAGGTAACCTTAGCACTTGACACACACGCCTGGGCACATAGGTAGGTACCTACCTCATAGCTTAGGTAGGTTAGGTATGCAAGATCAGACCTGGAGGAAGTGCCTAGGCACATTAGCTTAGGTAGTACTTTTAGGTCTCTTCCGAGGCCCTCAAACACGAGATTGGCATACCCTGCTCTCATCTCACCACCGATA
Source organism: Xylaria sp. JS573 (assembly GCA_000966885.1). Lineage (NCBI taxonomy): Eukaryota > Fungi > Ascomycota > Sordariomycetes > Xylariales > Xylariaceae > Xylaria > Xylaria sp. JS573. Next base: position 30,269 of record JWIU01000031.1, on the reverse strand, counting down.
CACGGAATCACACGCCATGGCCAGTGGCCCGCGGAAGGCTCCGTGGGAGTACTCGACCAACTCCAACACAATCCGCGCCCGCGCCCGCAAGTCACGCCTCAGTCCGTACCAGCGCCAAGTCGAGCAGGCCAAGGCCTCCGACGCCAAAGCCGTCACCCGTGCCTGGAAGATGCGAGTTGCCACCGAAGCATACCAGATGGCTTCCGAGTCCGAACGCGCTGCCATCCTCGATGCCGTCGAGAGGGAGGTCATGGACCGACGCCGCCAGAAGGGTCAGGACCACGACTCCAAGATCGCCCGCTTCTTGCGTCGCAATCCGAACACGAATACTGCGGCTGCGAATGCCCCCAACCTTGTCAATGCCACCATTGATCCTGTCTCTAACAGCGGTATTGGTGCTACTAGGTCCCCTTCCTCCGCTACCACTATCCATACTGCGGGCTCAGACTCTGCGCGTGGACTCGCGACGGCGCCTTCGCCCAATAGCCCTCCAGCACCGACGGCCGGCTTCCGACCTCTGCCCAGCTACTCTGTTACGCCGGTGATGCTTACCCAGCAAGAACACCGCCAATGCCAATACCAGCACAGCCAGAATCAGAGCCAAAATCTCAATGCTAATAACGAGAATAGGCTGCCCATGACCGCAGAAACATCTATGCCCTTCCATCTGGACCCATGTGGAGCAAACCTCCACCATCGCCTCGCCAGGACGATGCCACAAATTCAACACGATTATTCCGACGAGCCACTGCAGCAGGCACGAGCACCGACACAGTCCCAACCCATCTCCCCAACCCTAGGGTCTCCGGCCCCGCTTCCCCCTGCCCCGGCTCCCGCTCCCTATGCACCCACCGCGCACCAGCACCAGCAGCTCCATCATGACCTCGCAACCGCCAACCAGACTAACACGGCTCTGCAGGCCGAGTTGACGGCCAGCCGCGCACAACTCGTGGACCTGCGCCGGCAGGTCGAGACCCTGTCTGCCGAAGTCGCAGACGCGAGGGCCGGCGTCGGCGGGTTGGAGACGCTGGTGCGCGCCGTGGAGGGAAGGATACAGGCTTTCGATGACCGGGCTGCGTGGAAGCGCGTGGTGCTGGGGTTCAAGGCCATCGCTGATGTGACGGCTGAGGTTGCGGGAGGGCTTGGCGGTGAGTATGCAAACGGAGAGAGTCCTGCAAGCGATGGCGAGCAGGACGAGGGGGGCAATGACGACGAATGAAACACAAACAAAACGGGGGGGTGGGGGGGGGCAAAGGGGAAGAATGGCATGCATAGCGAGGTCGCTAGGGGAGCTAGGATGCCATAATTGCGCCACCTAGGGGATGAGGATAAGAATACCGAGCATAGGCATGGGCATAAGAAGGCGTGCCTTACCTCGCTATATATCCGTCGATTCGCCTCTCAAGAGGTACTATTTCTGGGAAGGTTATGTATTAATAGGGGCATATGGATGAAAGTGCCTTTTTTTTCCCCCTTGCGCGTAGTCACGACGCGATATCATTTGATTCAATCCATTTCTTTTCACTCAACTGCCTGTAGAAACATGTCTGGCTTCCCCCGTTCCCCGTCACACATTTCTGTTAACGGCAGTTCTTTCCTCGATACTATTCTGACGGGATAAGGCACTCTGAGAGTATTCATTCAATATTTGCTGTAGAGCCCAAGAGAACGTGATACCTGGTAGGCGATGGGTCCATAAGTGACCCCTTATCCTCATTCTACCACCGGTATAACGTGAGGTAGGTAGTAAGCAACATGACGGATTCTTGAGTACAAGACAGGCAACGAACTCTACCCTTTATGGGACATCTTTTGGCAAGATTTAGGTATCTAGGGAATGGTCATACGTAGACCAACGTAATCCGGCAAGGGACTCATTTCAACAGTTCGGGGTGGCAACGCCGTACCCCGCACCCTACGTTGTACCATTACCTTTTGGTTAGCTGTAGCCCTCACACAACCCGTGAATGAAGTCACCATCCCGTTAGGTAGATGCCTGGTCGCCGTAGATAGAATGTGTTGGCGACTCACTCCAGCCATGAGAGGTCTCTATAGGTATGTTGACCTACCCAGTGTGGTCTATAGCAGGCGATCTTAAGTCATGCTTCAAAGATGCCTCGGAGTCCACGACCAGATGCGACGACTTGAAGCCACAACGTCTCAAATTCTTTGGCGGACCTGCCGTCTTCGTAAGAATCGTCTGTACGTGCTACTTCAAGGTCGCCTCCGATGAGGTTGCTACCTGTGAGGAACTGGCAGCGTGCCGCTACATGAGGTAACGGCTCGGCCGTTGAACGAACCCGTGATGATGTCCGTTTGTGGCACAGCGCGCGCTTACTATTGAACGGGAGGGGCTCCTACGCTCCGAGGTTCAAAAACCTGCTGGAGTCACGGCTGACACAGCGTGTGACCTGAACGGGAGAGGCGGGGGCTTGGTAGCGTGTCCCAAGATGTTTTGATGGTGTTTTGAAGTGAGCTGAGAGTTCGCACCCGGCCCTTCGGTGACCGTCGCCTCGCCAGAAGGCCAATCGGATGTTTGGCCTGCCCCGGCCTCGTGCATCATGTTGGGCGGCATCCGGAAAGAGACGGTGAAGGGCCGCAGCCAACGGCGGCTGCTGCGTGGTATTAATGTAAGCCATACCTAAGAAGCTACCTATGGTCTTTTCAGATTACGAAAGGAACGATCTGGAGGCTCTGCCCACGGAATGACAGGATGGAAGAATAACAGCCCATGCATCTATGCCACCGAGTGCGAGCGGAATTCAAGCCCCCACTACAGCGCTGGCGCTTTTCGTGAGATAGCAACCAGAATGGGTGCAAGCGGCACGCTGCCCTTTGGCAGTATTGCCGCGCTCACGACAGTCTTCAGTCCCCCTTGTCCAGTCACATGGCTGTTGACTTCGACGAAGGTCCCATCACAATACCCACCGTTTCCTACGACCGGCCCCTCTTCATGCGGTCCCCCGTCTTGGGTCGAGAATATCGAGCAGAAGGGATTCGGCTACTATTCGCCCGCTATCTGCCCTGTCGGGTTCACCGTGGGGTGTGAGGTCACCAACACCCCGTCGAAGGAAGGATTTCCTGCCATCCAGGAGGGAGAGACAGCAAGGTACTGCGTTCCAATGTGAGTGGGTATTCGTAATCTCGTGCCTTCGGTATTTGGACTCATCTAGAGTACCTAGCGGCCATGCCTGTACCTCGGATACGACCGATTTCCGTGGCGGCGTCTGGGGCTTCTCGACCACGGCGATAAATAACGTCAGAGGTGCAGTGGTCGGGCCCGCAATCCAGATTCGCTGGCGCGAAGCAGACTTGGGAGTCCTCGCCACTGACCCTTTGACGCCCGACGTTCCCCAGAGTGTCCTCAACGATGGTGGTCATGATAGCCCTGCAGTAACTACTGGTGGTTCTGGTGGCGGTGATCCCGGGGGGGCAACCCCAGATTTGACCACCTCTGAACAGTCAATATCGCCACAGCCGGAACAGACTCCACCAGTGACAAATCCTGCTGCCAAATCCATAGATATGAGCAATGGAGACCCATCAGCAGACACTGCTGCGACTTCTGCGACCCAAGCAGTACCATCCCCGATGCCAAACCCGACCGGTACTGTTGCGGGAGCGGGGATGACTCCGCCCGGGGAACACAGCAGTACATCTTCTACCACTTCCAATAGCCAAGAGAATCCAATGGCCGTCTCGGGAACCAACGTGGCAGCCTTGACCATGTCCGGAGTCTTGATCTTGCTCGTGCTGGGATTGATCGCATTCATGGTGCTGCGACGATATCGTCTCTACCGTACCGGGGTAATAAGGCAATTCCTGCCGGCTGGCACTAAGGACTGGCTCAGCCGAGTAGCGAGGCGGTGCGGCGGATTCGGGCAGAGGGCGGAGGAGGTTCGTCGATTTGGACGGCCGGATGCCGAGCTGGGCACGGACGGTCCGATCCCGGAGCTAGGACCGGGAGACCCGCTCGGTACGAAAGAGAACCCGGCAGAGCTCGTGGGGCATGCCAGTGATTATCGGAAGAGTTGGATGTCTCAAGTTTCACGGGTGTTTCCCGCTAGACTGAGGAAGGAGGTATGGTCGGTATAGCAGCACCACTTGGTGTTGCGACGCGGCGTACATTAATCTTAGGGGTAGGTATTCATGATAGATGGGACAGTATCAGCTAAGGGATCAACATATTCGGGCGTTCTTAATGCCCTACAAACCAAGAAGCACAGCCAGACCAAGGCCACGATATCAACTCTATTCGTCGCTGTCTATGTTATACTCTATGATCCCAGGCGCCCTCCTGCTCTGAGGAGGATATTGCGTACGAAGTGACCTCTTGTCCTCCGGCGTGTTTGACGCCAGTGATTACGATGCAGCGGCGTACGGCGTCCCGTACGGCTCTAGCTTGACGCCCTCTATATCGACAAAACCATACTTGGAGTTGTCGGTGTTCTGGCTCATCGCCTGAGCCCACTTCTGCATTGACTGGATGAATGCGTTCCTGTACTTTTCTTGGCTTATGTCAAGCGGCTCCTTGTCTTGGCCGACTAATTTTATTCTGAAGATAACACGTCAGCAGGGCCACATCCCGCGAATGACCTAAATACTTACTGCGTTCCCGCCATCACGTTGTCAGTCGCGAAGTCCTGGTCGTCGACACCGATGTCAATGGCAGCCTTCACCTTACCCTCCAAGATCTTCTTGGGCAGATCGAACTCGTGGCAGGCGGGCCGCCCCAGACCGATTCCATCAACGGACCTGAGGGCTTTGACCATGGCGCCGGCGGTACGGAGACCGCCCGTGACGTACGCTCGGGTCTTCTTCAGCTGCGGCACAATCATCTCGGCAAAATCGAGGAAAAAGGCCTCGCGCTTCTTGGTCGACTCCCGCTTGTGCGTGAAGGCGAGCTCCTCATAAGTGCCCCCGGAGAGCTCCACAAAGTCCATACCGTGTCGCTCGAGTTCGATGCACAGGTCCCGGCAGTCTTCGGGCGTGAAGCCGCCGTCCTGGAACTCGACGCTGTTGACCTTGATGCTAATGATGAATTTGTTGTCCTTAACGCGCTTCTTGATCTCCTCTACGATCTCGAAGATGATCCGCGCGCGGTTTAGCAGCGGGCCGCCGTACGCGTCCGTTCGCTTGTTGGTGGTACGTGCCAGGAACTGCGCAAGGAGGTAGCCGCTACAGGCGTTGCCTAGTGTCAGCTCCCGAGATGGGCTGCTGGTTGATTAATTTGGGGGGGGACTCACTGTGCGCTATGAAGCTGAATGCCATCGTATCCGGCCCGGTAACAGTACTCTGCGGCATGGGCGAAGCCGTTAATCACGGCCTGAATGTCGTCTTTATCCATGGCCTTGGGCTTCGCGAAGTTCATTCCCAAAAGACTACCCTCCAGCTGCACGTCGCTAGGTGAGATCGGGTGTTGCTGGATATGAGAGGGAACTTGACGGCCCGGGTGGGATACTTGGGCCACCACGAGGCTGCCGTGAGCCTTGGCCTGAGTTGCCAGCTCTTTGAACGCTTCAAACCTCCCACCGGAGAACGGCGCATCCCTAGGGATGATGGGATTCCCCGCGGCCTCTAGGTGATCGTACTCGATCATGACATTGCCGGTTAAGAGAACGCCGAAACCGCCCTCGCCCCATCTGCGGTAGACGTTTATAAGCTCTTTCGTCGGCACACCTCGCTTGGGGAGATCCTTCGGGTCCCATGTAGACATGCGCTCTGTCATTGCACCCTTGAGGAAACGGTTGGGGGCGGTCTTGCCGCTGAATTCAAAATGCAGGGGCTGGCCAAGGGGCGCAACGTCAACATCTTCGCTGGAATAGCGCTTCGGTGCCATCGTGGGAATACTGGGCGCTGAAATATCTCCGTAAGTGTATGTTAGCCAAGTCTATTGCCTTTGTTGTTACTTAATACCCGTCGGTTTGCCCATTTCCAATGGCAGGCGGCACTAGACCAGCTTTTATATTTACAGAATGGTCGCTCCTACATGCAGGATCTGCCTGCCTACCTACACTAGGAACGCATTTATAATACATTTGCTTTATAATCCAGCCTACCAACTGATCCGTACGCCGCCAAGAGAGGGTACTACCTAGCTGGCTTAGGACCCACGAGTCGTATTGGACAACCAAGACGTTAGTATTTCTGGGCCAGTCATTAGGGGGATATTTGGCCATACCTACTGAAACTGTGCCGCTATTCGGCAGGCAAAAAGCCCTGCGGATATATGGTGTAGGTAACAGGTAGGTATGTAGCCTAGGTAGCTGTTTAATCCCAGGATGCCGGGCGGATACATTTCCCGCCCATTTGGAATGGCTATAGGTCCCACCCCTCCACCGAGTCGCATGGGACTCGATGCAATATAATATGTGCATCAATGCCAACCAGTGTCAAACCCAGATCTCGGAATGCATCCTTACTTCGCTCTCATTCCCAATAACGCTCCAACCCCATACTACGTAGTATTTCAAGACCCTCTTGGCCACTAACCCTAGCCCGTGCGCATGAAAATGCCTATCTCAGGTTATCCGGATATCTGTCTAAAAAGGGTGGGATATGGACAACCCACTGTATCCGGCCCGCAGGATGCAGCGATCCCGAGCCCATGAGTCCACGACTATGCTCAGATTGGTTAACGTTTCCCTATTTTGAGAGTGAACGGTCAAATGTTCGTCCGCGTTTGTCTTTAGCGGATCCTTTTCCAGCCTCCATCACGCCATGATTTCCATGGCATTGATGATACGATAGGGACCTCAGTTACGGCTAGTCGTGTACATAGGATTTCCTGTAGCGGCAGTGGGTAGGTAGGTACTTGCATATGTAGGAAGACTCGAGTTCGTGTCATTGTACTTGCGCGATACCTAGCCCTCGCCACAGTTGCATGCGATTTTCGCCACGATATCACGACATTCCGCCTACCCGACTTATTAATGCTAACCTACCTATCTTTTTTGTAGTGTAATTTTAAACGCACATGGATGTAAAGTCTTGTTGAACCGTAGCTATACATGGTCCACGGATGCGGCGATTCCATACCGTTCAGTCGGGGCCCGGGCACCTAGTCAACCCGCGCGGGTAGATCCGTCACCGTAAGAAGCCCGTCGATCTGTCTTACATAAGCAGGTAAGCCGCGCATCGGCAGAGTCCAGTGAAGACCAATGGCGGAAGAGCCAAGACTCCGGAAAAGCAAGAGGCGAGCGCCTGTTACGGCAGAAGCTGCGTGCATGGCTCGCGGCAGCCAAGCGGCCTTACCGATATTGGTGCAGCCTCTCAGAGCAAGGGAATGTCACAGAATAGGTATAGGTAAGGCGCTATTAGTCGGTTGCAGTACCTATCTACAACAGTGACGTCGTTTAGGCGACAGATAAGTACTGAAACTCTACTTCGTCCTAATATTGTGTTTTTACATGTAATGGCTTACGGTTGTTATGATTCTGCTCTTTGCCCTCCTCTCTTTACTTTCTAACTACAGCACTGCTATCTTATCCAACTTACCTCATGTTACCCTGTGGCCGACTTTCACCATTTGGCATCTTCCTATCTCATGAACCTTCCGTCGCCTTGGCATCAAGCCAAAGAGCTACGTCAGAACCTACCATATGGCATTGCCTATGTCGGACATACTAGATTCAGGACAAGGCAGAATCCGCTTGTAACATTGTCGACGTTCTATCTCTCCAACGTAGGTACCTATGATCACGTACTTCACTATTCGATGTTGGAATTTTACGATTCGAATTTTTCCTCTACTCCCAAGTATGGGACACATGAGACTGTTAACACGATGATAATTCCTGTTAAAAATATTTGAGGCCCTCCACAAGATCTTGCCTCTAAACCTTGAGAGGTACTAAAGCTCGACTTTGACCCTCGATCCCCCTTGCAATGCCCCCTCACGTTCTTACTGGTCACAGTAAATCGCTATAAAGCCGCGCAAAGGAACAGTAACTGCTGTTTTCTTCTCTAGCTCTAAGAGAATATGGTCCGGCATCGGAAACCCTGTTCGCTGTTACTCGGAGAAATTGTAGCCCCGGTTCTCTTGACGGAGGTATCCGAGTTCCGGCTTGTAGGTAGCAGATACAAAAGTATTTGTGGATGCTCACTTCCTTGCCACCGCCCCGACGCGAATACCGAACTGAGAGCCTGAGGGGTGGGAATGAACGAGGATCACCGAGGCTCTCGTGGACAGAAGAACATTTTGTCTACTATACACGGTATCACATATCATCGCGCTCTATGTATGAGCCATGCTTCATGCCCCACCTGGTTCACATCATCAGTGTCGTTTAACCTTGTCTTTGTGAACTACCTAGAAAGGATCATTGCTAAGTTTCCTGATATACCGATAGTGCAGAGAACATTTGATAAACAATTGAGCGCCTGTGTCAACCCGTCTACTTTCGTTTCAAGGATTGGGTCTAAGGTTGAGACAAGTGACATAAGCCGTAAGAATCTTCATGAAGCTGGCTATGCGGCCCAGAGGTCATAGTTGCTCAAAAGTAATTACTTTGCTACGTGTAGCTTTTATACATGTTAACATAAGTTATAGAAATTTACACGATGTCTAGCAATGGAAGCATAAAGGGTGCCACATCAGCTTTGAAAATTACTGTAAAACCTATGTAAAAAAGAACGCGAAGACACTTCTAAAAATACTGTGGATAGAAGACACTCTGAGACCTAGGCGTAGTAAAAGTGACTGAATAACCAAAGATCGTTCAAAGTACATATCTGCGTTTCACGAACCGGGCAGTGGCTACAAGCTGTGTAAATTGACAGCGCGGCCGAGAATCCGAGGCAGAACGGAAAGACTCGTGTTGGGACTACAAGGATCCATTTTATCAAAGTCAAAAAGTTCCTGTTGATGTTTTCTAAATATAGAGAATAACCGCTTTGACTGGAGATGTTTACCTAGCGCAAGCCTCGGCCATCACCGGGCCTCGCTTATAGATAGCTGTTTTAAGTCAACAATCATAGCAAGCAATGTATCCGTCAGGGTTTCACCAGGAGGTGTGTTGATGCTGTTTTGCTCACCCAACATCCATTTGTGGGGTTATTGCATCCCGTCAGGCTTTGTCTTGTCACAGGCGGAGCAAATATATTGATGAATGGGAGAGAAACCAACTTGATCACATGTGAGTCAAGTCTTGTCATCGCTGTAATATGGTGCGACTGTTGGCCAGAAACTATGTATAAATGAAGATGAACCACGGCATTAAGTCAGTGGATGAACCTAGCCTTTACATCAAACAGATATCTTCGGTTTCTCCCTTTAATGTCATATTTTTATCAACATACTAAGATCTGGAAATCACTGCTAGAAACCATGGAGCTCCCAAGTGTAATCGATCCCAGCACGATCAAATACGAGAAAGTCAGCTTAACGGACCCGAGCAAGAAGGATGAGGAGTTGAAAGCGATGGATGCAGAGTTGAAAAACATGGCAAAGTTCATCTACAGCATTGCATGGGAGCTGGAAACAGAACAAAGATTGCTTCAGCCTTGGGTCTGGCGCCCAGAGAACGAGCGTCTACGCGAAGCGCTAAAGAACATTAGCATTTACGAAGGAAAACGAACCTTGGCGCGTGTGTTAAGGGATGGCGGCTTCATCTACAAGGCCATGCACAAACGGAAGATCGTAGGAGCCGTCATTTCGATCAAATTTATCAAGAAGTTCAAGGTGCCAGAGGTACCCGAAACGACAGTTGGGATCGAGGGCCGGTGACCCCCAAGCGACGGAGATATTTCCGACAAGCACTGGCGCAGCAGCGTGGCAGAGTGGGGAGAAGACGCGTTCATGGACAGCACAATAAGGCGAGCTATACGTAAGGGCTCGAACGAGTTTATCGATCGCTACAGGGATGTGACAGAGATCTCGCAGCTGGGGGTTAGAGAGGCCTACAGGCGCCACGGCATTGCGACGAGCCTCGTAAAGGCGGTATTATCTGGAATCGCCAGCGGCGATACGGTCATTTTGCTTGCGGTGCCAGGGATAGAGAGCTTCTATCAGAGGTTGGGGTTTCAGGTATCAAAGCTGAAGGGTCATCGATACTGCGTTTTTCCACAGCATGGAAAGGGCCCGGCGAGGCCTGCTTGGATGACGATGAAGTGCAAGTAAGCTAGCAAGACCCATTAGAAAGGAGATTCATCGCTAGAAGGTGGCCTGAACCATCGTAATTTAACATGGCTCACCTTTATTATTGAAATGGAGCGGGTAGTTCTGGATCTGCTTTCTCATCCTTCGTTATCATTTTGCAGCTAGTTGCCTTTATAAGGGCATAAAGCTTTTTATTTATTCCGGGACACATGCAATTCACTCTATTGAGCTTCATTTGAGATGTTTTTCGTCTTCGTCCAGTAGCAGTGAGTACTACCCATTACTTATGTAGGTATTATTCAAGTTTTTCTTCTGTTGTTTTCTCCATGTTGACTGCAGTCTTTGGCTAGGTAATGCCCTCTCTGTTGACATGGACCCCTAGTCCACGGTACGGGCTCATGTATATCCGGTCCTACACATGTATATATGAGACTCTAGCCTTCTTACGTAGTATCTTATACTCAATAAGCAACCTACTCTTCATAACCGTCGTCCTATGTCGACACTCTCGCCCTCCCCTATCTTAACTATTATGTCGGATATTTTAAATAATCACGACAACTTGTGTAATTGTCCCGGCCAATTAAAATGTTTTAGCGTATTAGCAAGGCCAACCCCTATCTGCTAGTATGCTATAGTTAGTATCTTTCCTAGCCAGCACTGCATCCGACGTCGAGAACATTATGTACACAGAAGGATGGCTATAATGCCATCACTACATCACCGGCGTTTATCTGCCTAAGTCTGTGTCAGAATTAAAAGGCTAGTATCTAGGTATGGATTATTACGCCATGATGAACTTGGCTGTTCCGTAGGGACTTGTTGACATTTCAAGCTTCAATTAATGGACCTGAGAAAACTGTGATTGATCATTGAAGCCCGTATCAATCCTCAGGATCTTGCGTGCCTACAATGATATCCAGTTGTAGGTAAGTCGTTTGGCCGCCTAGTTCGTGTCGTATCGGGTTGTGGCTGGCTGGCACGGCACACACAGTACGTTGGTAGCGCGTCCACCCCTGCCATCCAGCGTCCGAGAGGGTGGTTGGGAAACCCTTACATTCTCTAAGCCAGTTGCTTCTTCCGGTACATTACTGCCCTTTGTTCTCGCAGCAGGGATACGGTCGACCTTGCCCCACTGGTAACAACGGCTTGCATTCTGTGACACTTGACCTCAGAGCGACCGCTGCTTGTTGGCTACAGGAGTACACCTACCCCTTACCTCACGGAAGAGTGGAGAGGGGAACCCTGAACAAACTATTACAGGTAGAAAGGCTGCTACATCGTATGCTAATACATCGAATCATGCCACTGTACAATAGACAATGAGGTATAGATCTTACTGCTATACTTGCGGGAGCTAACGCACCTATGTTTCGACTGTCGCCTAGCACTCTTAGTATCACGAGGTAAAATATGCTTTTGACATTAAAACACCGGGCAGGGAGCTATCTAGCTCGTAGCCATGTGGCTTGACATATTAGTGATGTATATGTACAGGTAGTGTATTTTCTACAATGTCAGCAATGGTACTGCAGAGCTGGCACTGCCATAACAACAATCAGGTTCAATAGACCCTACTACCCTGGCATAAGGGATGTATCGAAGACTTCTATGGCCACAACATCGAGGACAAATAGGTACCACAAACAACCGAGGGGATAATCTACGATAGCTAGACTCTTTCCGGGAGCGTTGTTGTTGGTCTACGGGTACGTAGCCGTGGCGGCTGCAAGATTCGGTGGTGCGGGGGGTTAGCCGGTGTCCCCTAATGCGTGGTGGCTGTCGACTCCATGTACCATATCTACATTGTGGTACCCAATACCTCCAGTGCCCTCAAGTACCTCTGTTTGACCCAAGCTTACATGCGCGTAATGCAAAGTAACGTTAGGATGCTTGCGTCGGGCTCCAATACTAGGTACTTAGGGTGTTAGGGAGAGGGAGAGATCGTGCATTTCTACATTACACAACCCACTATCTTACGTCACCTGCCGGTTTAACAGAGTGCGGCGGCGTGTTCTTGACTGTCTACTCGACACATCATTCTGTGCTTGGAGAAACGCATACAGTGACACGAAAAAAGTAGGCCAAGCAAGCGACTGCGCTGCACCCCGCTTCGTAGACACCGCAGTCCCTCCTCGCATCTGCGTGTAACCACGGACAGGGATACATGGCCCTGTAAATCATCCACGCACTTATGAAAACTATGAGTCACTGCGTCGTGAGCCGGCCTAGGTATTTCCTGCATGAAATAGTCCAAGGTAAGACTGACAAGGTAGGACTGGTCTGGAAGATATGTCGGAACATATCCATACGATATGTCGCGGTTAGAGTGAATGCAGCCGTATTTTAGGGAAGGACTATTACCGTGTGCGTAATACAGGTTCTATCCTTGCTAATAGTAAGTGGCTTGATGCAGTGTCAATGAGCGCTGACGTGTGTCTGAGGGCGGGCTGCTGTGGCTATATGAGCAAATAACGTCTATAAAGTCGTATTCGATCAACGCTGTTTGTAAAACAACGACAACCACGCAGATACCGCAGTGCAATCGTGATCATATTCAAAATCCTTTTCTTCTCCAACTTGAATATAGCTTGGTGATTCCAGCCCTGCAAACTGGGAGACATGGCCTCGTTATATGACGGAAAGACCCATGAAAACATTGACCCGTATGCCGCGACTAAGGCATGGTCAAAAGAGGCAATCTCAGAGAAACTACAAAGCCTAAAATGCAAGTGGCTAAGGCTAGCATGGCACGACTATACGTCAACCACAAGGTGTCGGATGATACCAATGGACCGGGTGCTGACAACCATCGACCAGGACAGGGAACTCTGCTTTAGAGTCACTAAGGCCTGCTTCGGGATGCTGCGTACAGATGCGATAATCCCAGAGACCACCGGTACTGGGATGTACGAGGCCTATCCTTACTGGTCATCCTTGCGGCGGAGCCCAGCACCAGGCCATGCGACGGTCTTCATCAACTTCAAGAACCCAGACCGGTCAGATGCGGTCCTCTGCCCGCGGACCATACTTCACAGGGCTGTCGACAATGCAGCAAGTCATGGCCTTACATTCCTTCTCGGCTTCGAGCTCGAGTTCGTCGTCTTGGGGCTCAACCTGTGCCCGGGGCAGGGTCAACAAGACAAGTATCACGAAATTCCCAATGATGGCCATGGCTGGGCCACAGCCCGGGCCATCGCCGATATTGGTCGCGACGGAAGCTTCAATAGCACCATCGACGAAATGCTAGATGCACTGGATAGTGCTGGTATCAAGATCGAGCAGTTCCATCCCGAAAGTGCCCCTGGACAATACGAAGTTGTCCTCCCGCCATCCCCACCCATGGAGGCCTGCGATACGCTGCTTCATGCCCGCCTCATCGTCGAAGCCATTGCAGCAAGGCACAACTTTCGCATGACCCTCCACCCAAAACCGTTTGCCACCAAGTGCGGCACTGGTGCTCATGTCCACCTGTCCGTGTCCTCTCCTGGTGGCGATAAGCCTGAGGTCTACGAGCCGTTCTATGCTGGCGTTCTTGGCCACTTTCCTTCCATAATTGCCTTCACCTACCCAAGCCCTGCGAGCTATGAACGTATGGAGGACAGCTTTTGGGCCGGTGGTCGCTGGGTTACTTGGGGGACGGAGAATAAGGAGGCGCCACTGAGGAAATGTGAAGGAAGCCATTGGGAGATGAAAACCATTGATGGTCTGGCAAATCCATATTTCGTCATGGCAGCTATCATATCGGCCGGCACCGATGGCTTTGTTCAAAAGGAACCGCTTGTTTGGAGTGATTGTGTTCTGGACCCGGCCAAGCTGACCCCGGAGGAGAGGAAAGGGCTGGGTATTTCGACGATGTTTCCCAAAGACTTGAAGGAAGCGCTCGCGCTACTGAAGGGGGATGGCGATCTAAAGAATCTACTTGGTCATGAGTTTGTGCAGCGGTACATAGATGTCAAAACGGCAGAAATGCGCCTTCTTGACTCGATGAGCGCGGAGGACCGGAGACAGTGGATTATAGATGGGTATTGACGGCCCCATACGGCATGACTACTTACATACTTCATCGTCACAGAGCTCGGTACATTAACTGAGAAAAAATGCCTTTGTATGTATCGGGTCTGTCTGCTCGCCCAGGATTCGGCAGATTTTAAACGTCAATTGACAAATGCTGGGTGTAAATTGCTCCCTCAGTAATCCATGAAGTCTAAGACTTGTTCCGACTGCCAGTATTAGGCCACCCTCAACTTTCGATGTCGACTTATCTAACTGAACAGTTATAATACGGGAATTTACGGTGTTCTAGCTACAAGCTCTCATCTCTAACTGTTGATCATATTGCTTTCTCTCTTTCCCCCGCCCCAAAGCACTGCTAGCGAGACGCGGCAGGTCCCGTCATATGTAGGGGGGTGGTGGTCCGGCTGCCCCACGGCATGCTGCATGGTTACCGAGCCGCTTTTTGAGCTCCCGATGCATCGTGTTACCTAACTTTCAATAACACAGCAGGGTGTAGTTGTAAAGCACCATCTTCTCTTATGCCACCGAGCACAGACAGGGGCCAATTAACAGCTTGCCCGCTTCGCCTGAGTGTGACTACGTAGTTCCGTCATGGCGTCCTCGACACGGGCCAGATTGTGCCTAACGCCTTGGATGAGGGGCGGTGATGTATCCAGTGCTACGAACTACCGCCTACAAAAGGGATTAGGAAAGGTAAAAGAGCAATACTGCGTTAACGAGTAAGCTGGTATTTTGGTAATCACTTACCTTTTCTTCGTTTTAATAGCATGAGAGTGGGTGCAACGATCGGCATTAAGAGCCGCACTACCTATGAGCTACCAGGGCAGCAGGGGTCCAGTTCAGAATATGTGGCTCAAGCGAGAGATAAGGCCAGTTGAAAGATCCCGCTGCATGTGACAGAAGTATGTACCTACCGTATTTGACTTCACGCACTTGGCCGCTTGTGCTTTTTCTCACAGGCGACAGAGGACCCTTGTCTCATACGTTTACGATATGCCTGTATCTACCTTGTACGGGGCCAACCCCGATGACGTATATTGTCTAGGTACCTGGCCACCGTACGCCTTGAACTCCAAGGTTAGTCTCGTAGCATTGCAATACACCGCTTTTGTTTCCCTGTGCATGGTCGCAGATATCCCGCCATATATCTCAGGTTTACAGGCATGTCGTGGATGCACAGCAAGCGGGATTGCCCGAAGCTATTGGTTGAACCGGGTTCCAGGCACTAGGTGCATAAGCCACACGCGTGCGCGCGTCCTCGCGGCGCACAGCATTACATCGAAGACCATTCGAGGATCTAGGTCCAGGGCATGCCTGGCCGCTTGATTTGTCTTTCGAAAAAATCATCGCAGGATGTGCTATCAAGCTATGTTGTAGACCTATGGTTACATTTAGGTACCCAATCGCTAGAGCATTACCTCAACAGACCACTCATATGGGGCACTCAGAGCTACCTATGAGCTTGTTCTCCCGTGTGAGCGTGATACATGTGTGCGAATTAACGGACCACTCGTGAGAGCAGACTTGGAACGTAGTGGTACCGGCACTGGCAAAAAACTATTATGGTCCCTTCTGGTTTCCCCATCTCAAAGCAAGCAGCCGGGCTTATAATCTAGCGTCAACTTTACTAGATGTATGGAGTTTAATGCCACTGACAGTGGCTATAGTATGCACGAGAGGATGAGCAAACGATATGTCATAGTGAGATTGCGCTGGGGATGATCTATGGATGTATTCATTGGTTGTGCGTTCGGGATATTTTCAGGGGTACAATAGGTACATATCTTCCTGGATCTGGAGTACACTGATAGGGGTACATAGTTTAGATATAGATTAGCAATACATGAGTGTTTTTTTTCTTTCTTTTTTTCCTCGTCTTTCGCTACACATAGCCGAATGAGTGCCCATGCGCAGGGGTGGTGTCTTGCCTGACAGGTGGCTGGCTGAGATAGGAATGAGTAGGCGGCTTTCGGAAGTGATGAACGTATATAGAGAGCTGAAATATCTTGCATATCCTTCTGGTCTTTTTCATCTCTTTACCCTTTTACCTTGAAAATCACTTCAAAGCTAGAAGAACGCCGGGAAACCTGATTTCCCCTACGGACCCCTGTATGATCAACATGGCCGTGACACTGATATTTGTATATGCATGCATATACACGCTTTCGTGCACCTGCCGTTGCAAAGACCTGGCATATAGCATTCTAGAAAACACCCGATATGCTGTGCTCAAAACGCTCAACACCGTGCAGCATCCTGCAGATGTACCTAACTTGCGCTGGCCTTTAGACATCCTTGCGCTACTGCTGTGCTTGTATGTGGTCGGAAGGAAGCGCCTGGTCAGGTACTGCTGTTTGTACTGTTTCGCTGTATATGATAAGCCCGGGACATGCCAGGATCAACCGTCACAGGAGGAGTGGGGGATAGGACGAAGCAATGCCCGCACAATCTACCTGCAGTAAGTGTTCCATGCCTTTGGTGCACATAATTATATACAAGAATGGTATCATAATTGTCCAATCCTACTCCTGGGACTGGGCCGCGGTCACAGAGTACTAGTTCTATGATGTTGGACGACCCCTCGATTTAGACACTAGTCGCACATTACCTACCAAAGAATGAGAGCAACCTTCATAACATCAGCAGACTCTATCAGCAGACTCCCGATGGCCGTAATGATGATCCTCTGGGTAAAATGCTGTAGACCAACTTAAAAAAGTATCAGGCAGACTATTTCTTGTGTGATCAGAAGCAGGCATACATGTCTAAGTATGAGGACCAACTGTTTTCGACTAACCCGTTCCCATAAAGGAGTGGCCTTTTGAATTTGTCGACGGGGTGACATGATTAATCCTCTAACAGGTACTCGCATAAACGATCATTACAGACATAATAATTTTTTAGGCGCCACCGCTGGTCTGACAAGGGTATGGCAACTTGCAAGTCGCCACCGAGAACGGGCTCGTATTTAATGAACGTCACGGAATATTTCTTTGCCGTAGCCAGACCTCGAAAATATCATACCTACCTAAGAGGGAAACCTGAGATACAGGCCCTATGTTCATAGATGCATAGTTCCCAAGGGGGCTTTGCAACCCCGGCTCTCTCAACTGGAGGGAAGAGAGCCTTTTTAGCTGTTGAACCGACTTTTTACAACGGAGCTTAGCATTGGAATGCGTGTGCTCTGAGTCTATAGCTGTGAGGGGCTTTGCTTCATGTTTCCACATAAAACCACTGCATCGTCCTTGCAGCATACGCTGTACGACCTAATGTAATATGTGCAGAGTACAGACTAGAAAACCAGTATGAAAAGCAGTGTCTATCATCATCCCATAGAATAATAATTATATATGTAGAGAGGTGGTGTAAAACGAGAAACTCACAGGTAGCTCGAGGAATGACTACGGTGTATCTTTGGTCCATGTATATATATATATGTCATCTACAACTGTACGGCTGCTTGTACTTTTTATATATATGATTTAATTGGCAATGCCCCGCTCTCCTATGATTGAAACACCGATTTTATTCACGACTGCGACGTCAAACTAGTATCCGTATGGCTGGTCTGCTTTTTGGGCTCACAGACATACCTAATGCAGCTCGCGAATAAGATGTACCTCCCACAATGTGGAAGATGCATGCACTCCTGGTTAGGTGATTTAGCTCTGCTGTACAACCTCAAACATGACAAGGGAAAAGGTGATAAATTGGTACTCCTGTAGGATATAACTAGGCAAGTTCCGAGGGTTCCAATGCCCGCTTATTGTCACCATCCCAGATCCTGTTTCCAAGCAGACGGGAAGCACACGGCTGAATTTGGATATTCGATGCATCTCATGTACTTTGTTGACGTCACTGCGTGATTAGTGTATGCATTTCCGCGTCGTCACGCTCTTTGCACCCGTCACCTGCTTTAATGGGGTGGGAGAGATCTGATGATCGTGCCCTTCGCAATATAACTGTGTTGGAAAGCACAGAGTTTAGTTCTGTCTTTGACTCATATTCCTCGCGTCATATGCGTTTCAAACTCCTTCCCACCCCCTTGACATTCTCTCCGTGTCATCTTCCTGCTTATCGTGTTTTCCTCCTATTTCATGGGCAGCAGTTCTGCCTTGCACACTGCATTCGTCATATGCAACCGACGTCATGTCTTCTCAGTCTCTCATGGATCTAAAGTTCGACGAACTCCCAGACCCTAAGCGAGTATGGGTCGGAGATCCAGGCAGTCACGAGGAAGGTCTAGGCAGGCTTGTGCTACTAACAGATGAGCGTGTGCGCCAGGCAGCGTCTCAGGAGATCCAGACTGGCCGACGCGTTGGGCTCAACTGGGAGCTGACAAAATTGGAATACCCAGCGTTTGGAAGGAAATGCTGCAATCATAGTATTGTCGCCATCCTGGATGGTGTAGCATTTGACGATATCTACCAGATGAACCCCCGTTAGTACTTCCTCAGAGCAGATCCCTGTTGGTCCTTCTAACACGATACCAAGAGCAAAGTAGCCAATGGGATGGTCTGCGCCACTGGAGCATACCATCCAGTCCCAATTCCAGGGAACGTGTGTGGTATGGAGGGACAGTCAAGGAAGAGATTCTCGACAGGTCAAATAGCCGCCTTGGAATGCAACACTGGGCCCGCAAGGGAATCACGGGCCGCGGCGTGTTGATTGACTATGCCTCGTGGGCCGACAAGCATGGTATTGGCTATTCTACGTTTTCATCACATACCATCACGCTACAAGACATATTTGACATTGCCGAGCAATGCAACATAACCTTTGAGAAAGGCGACATTTTGCTTGTGCGAAGCGGCATGACTCGAGAATGGGAGCAAAAAATGGACACTGCCGCGAAGAAAGCGTATTCTGTTTCAGAAATGCCCGAAAATGCAGGTTTAGAGGCCACAACAGATAGCTTGAGGTGGTTGTGGGACACTGGCTTTGCTGCCGTAGCTGGGGACGCCATTTCGTTTGAAGTATACCCTACACGAACCGGCATATTCCTCCACGACTATCTCCTCGCTGGATGGGGCATGCCTATTGGTAAGGGAGCATCCAGGCTACGTCAACTGACAAGCTGACAAGCTTTTATAGGAGAAATGTTTGATCTGGAAAGGCTGGCCGAGCTTTGCAAGGAGCTCGGTCGCTGGACGTTCTTTTTTTCATCTATGCCGATGAACATGCCCGGTGGCGTATCATCACCACCCAATGCACAGGCAATATTCTAAAGGCTAGGTACCGGGCCATCTATAAGTTCGAAGCTGTGCAATGCCTGTTTTCACGAGGTGAAGCTTTCGTATCTCCCAGTGGTTGTCGACATGGACCCCTGTTCCACGGTACGCGCCTATGTATGCCCGTCCTATACATGAAAATACGTATACGAAGCCCTGCCTCCTCACGCAGTATCTTACACTCAACACACAACTGACTCCTCATAACCATGGCCCCATGTTCACCGTGGTAGATCAGTAGATAATAGTCACGCAACAGGCCGCTATTATAAGTAGTACTCTTTGGCCTGCAATTGACCATGTATTCTATTGAATTAAAGATAACGTTGATGATACATGTTTCGCATTCAAAAGCAGTTTAACATCATGACGCAATTGTCACCAAGATCCGGCGCAATATGTCACCAGGACCACAGTGTTTGCAGTGTTTGGCCATGTCAATCGGAGGAAAGAAGAGAAAGACAAATAGATTGCAGGCACGTATCTGGGTGTGCTGGGGATGATCAGAGTTGACTACTTGCTTAATATCAGAGTACTACTTCGAAACTGAGTGCTTACCAGAATGGTCAAGGGGGATTTCGATTGCGGTGGAGAAACATTCCAAGAGATGTAAATCTTCATAACCGGCTACTACTTATTAACTACTTGATAGACTACCGACATTATCCTTTATAATTCTTCTAAAATTTGACAGCAAGGAAAATTGAATGATTAAGTCTAAAACCCCACCGCCGGCAATCATGAAATTACAGGTAAGATGTACCTAAGTCTTCTTAACTAAAGCCAAAGGCCTTTCCCAATGCTGTGGACTTTGAAGCCCAGACGTCTCAACTTCTGGCCGTCAACGACATTTCGGCCGTCAAAGACCCATTTCGATTCGCCCATCGACTCCTTGACCGCTTCCCAGTCAACTGGATCATTCACGTCTCCGACTATCCGGGCCGTAGTGCAGTGTTTGCAGTCTTTCTGGCACCGGGGTTCTGCCCGTAGCCTGTAAATCGGATCTTCCAAATCTACCATACCCTTCTGGCTAAGGACAAGGGTCTCAAGTTCAATGATGTCCATCTCTGTCGGGCTAGGGGTGTTGCCATCCAAGAGACGTGACAGTGTTGATCCATCCATGCGGCGAATCAGTGTATTGGGAGACGGTAGAGGGATTTGTGGCAGAGGGCCGCGGAAATGATCCCAGTGGGTGAGAATACAGATTGCTGTAGCCTTGTCCGCAGTCTCCCTCCAGCCGGGGTAGACACGAATCCTGGACAACAGATTGGGGTCCTGGATGATAGTACGAATCTCCTCCTCAACTTCATCGACTGCGCAGCCAGGATCGAAAACAGCAATCTCTTTGGGCAGTTCCGCCGCCAGTTGTGCAATGATGTGCACAGCGACACTGTTGCGGGTATCGTTGGTTCTATCTTTGAAGGCGAACCCGAAAATGGCGATTTTCTTACCACGCAGGGTCGAGTTCAATTTGCGGATCACGGTCCGCGCAAAGCGGTCGCGTTGATAACGGTTAATATTGAGAATGCTTAGCCAGTAGTCCGCAACCTCGTCGAGGTAGAGCGTCCGCGCGAGATACGAGAGGTTTAGGATGTTCTTCTCGAAGCACGAACCCCCGAAGCCGACACCGGCGTGAAGGAACCTCGGTCCCAGACGAGTGTCGGCCCCTAAGGCGGCGCGAACGTTCTCGACATCAGCTCCGAGCTCCTCACATAGGGCGCTTACAGCGTTGATGCTGCTGATACGTTGGGCCAGCATAGCATTGGCGATGAGCTTAGTGAGCTCGCTGCTGAACGTGTTCACCGTTATAATGCGCCCGGCTGGCACCCACGCGTTGTAAACAGAGCCCAGGGTCGCAGCAGCCCGCAGTCCCGCCCGAGTCTTTGAGCTACCGATGAGGACTCGGTCCGGATGCATGAGGTTATCAACAGCAACACCCTCAGCAAGGAACTCGGGGTTTGATAGGACTTCAAACTCGACGTTAGGGCGGTATTGCGACAACTATTGGCACGACGCACACGTCAGCATACAGCCGCGGTGAGCAAGGACAATCTATCCAAGGGGTAAACTTACAATCGCAGAAATCATCTTCGCGGTACCACTGGGGACGGTACTCTTCTCGACAATAATAGCACCTGGTTTTGCGGTCCCGGCTATGGAAATGGAAGCAGATTCGAGAGCGCTCAAATCAGCAGAGGCACCAGCACCGACACCATACATCTTGGTGGGCGTGTTCACGCAAATAAACACGATGTCTGCTTCAGCTACCGCCTCGGTGACCTTGGTCGAAAAGAAAAGGTTTGGCTGCCGTGCCGGCAGATGCACTGACTGTCCCGTACTCGACAACGGCACCGTGCACGCCTGGGTTCCATCCCGTGCGACACGAACAATCTTGGGTAGCGATGTTTCGTGAATGGGGAGATGCTGGGAGTTCCAGCACGCAATTCTCTCAGCATTTAGGTCCACAACATTGACTTTGATCTCGGGGTTGTGGTAGGCGATCATAGCTGCCGTCGGACCACCTGGCATTGTGAATTCAGCATGCATGATAACTCGGGGCCTAGAGGGGATAGCACGACATACCGACGAAGCCCGCTCCAACAAAGCAGACGCTCTTCACGGGAGAGGTAGGGACATGATCGAGAGTGACGTCCGCAGAAGGCAGTGTGATGTGAGGCACCTGAACCTTTGCCTTCCGTTCTGGTGAATCAGACCGAGAACCAGGCGGTGAAGTATTTGACGTGCGCGAGCTGGTCGGACTCAGGTCCCACTCGCCTGCCGCGGACCCCCCTACCACGGAGGATTCAGGGGTGGGCGGCCGTATAGAGGGCATCTCGGGGAGCAATGGCAAGGGAGGTGCTGACATAGCTGGGAGGATGAAAGGGGTAGACGGGGTGTAGCAATATCAGATCAAATCAAATCCAACATTTAAGAGGCCGCGATAATCTCTGGAAAGGCGGACGGCACAATAGAAGTAGATGGTATTAGGACAGAATTGGGGGGGGGAGGGTTCTACTAGAGATATATGTATGTATTGGACATATGCTATTATCCTTAGCCTAGCCGAGCGGCGACATTGCGAGATCGAAGCTCCATCAACGTATGTGAGCCTCAGTTGATAGGATAGTCCTGAAAACAACGCTCAGATGTAACCCGATGTAATGCATCTGGAGCAGCTATACCTTACGTAGCGAGATGTGTCAGTGGATGGCATCTTAGTCGTTCTGATGAGAGTCCTACCTAACTGACTCGACTGGTAGTGGGGGACGAGCATCGTCTAGACCTTGACACAAGAGATAACGAAATATAGCAATCCTTGTTACAACGAGAGTGGCCCTAATATCGAGTTCGAACTACGTGTGCACCAGCATGCACCAGAACTACGTCTAGAGATGGAAGACTCTAGGCGCCATTGAAACTTTTTTTTTCCTACTCCATTCTACACTGTCAACGCAACTCTCTGGAGGATGTTGCTTGACTCGATCACGGACCCAGTATCCATCCCCGCAAATTCATCTACTCCCCAAGCTCAGGGCCTGGAATCTCTCAGCGGCCCACCTCCTCAGCTAGTCAGTCTTCGGCCTACGTACGCCTCAGATAGCGACGGGGTAGCCGGGTAGTGATGTCCATCTAGTCTATAACAAAGCTAGGACTATTTAGGAAATCGTGGAGTTCGAGGGCTTGGCTGCAGTAATGAGCCTCATGGATCGACTCCAGGATTATCCCCACACTGGGAAAGCTTCCGCACCAAGCACTCGCACTAAGACTTAAGTAGCATCTTTGGACGGCATTCCCACAAAATGGCCGTGGGAAGTGCTTAGCTTGATCGCCATTACAGGAAAGGGAATACATCGCGATTGGCCCTCGTCACGGAGACCAGTGATAATGCTGCCTAGCTTAGCCTCCTGTGATGCCGGATCCCTATAGCCTGAACTCTATTTTGACTCTTTCCAGCGGCTTCGTCCGACGTCCGCCACCCTCTCACATCTTCCGCTATAGGAGTGATGAAGGAGGCTGTGACATGTGGGAGGCGGCTTTGCGATTGACTCTTGTCACGACTGACGTCAAATCACTGCCTATATATGTGTAGATCAGATTCTTTTTGATTCAGTCGCTCCTCCTGCTGCATCTCGTTGGCGCAAACTGTAACGATCCCACAATCTATCCACCACCTACCCAAACACCTAGGTATCCAGTTGCTCTTCTATCACAAGCTTCTTCATTCACCCGCTAGCATCATGCAATCTCGCGTCTCGATCGCGCTGCTGATGGCAACGTTCGGGCTACCCTCTCTAGCCTACGACGCCGTCGTTTGCGGCCTGAACGGCTATTCCCCTTCCTCGGGAAACGTTAGTTGTGAGCCTCACCGAAGCCAACTTCCTTCCGCAAAGCTTCACCTCCAGTCGCGCACGTGTATTAACAAACCGTACAGACAGTTCAAACGCCTATAATCCCGTTGATGGAGGATTCCAGTGTCTTTCGGTACGTCTATTCGTTCTTTGCATGGCCTTAACTTAAAATGGTGACAGACTCCATACACTAGATCAATGACTCGGTGCCCTATCTGGAATCCACCTGGACTTGGCCGCCAGTTGACTATACGGTGCACTCATACCCTCACGTCACATACTTGTCGGACGTCTTGCCAGTTGCACTGGCGAACATCTCAGCTATGCGCTTGACGACAGAGTGGGGTATGGGCCCTGAGAACTCAACGGTCACTGCTGGTAGCTTCGATTCTTCCGGCCTGAACGACATCACAGCCGTCGCTAATGTAGCCTTCGACATGTTTCTAGACACTGACTCCAGCAAAGCCGCAGATGCCACTACGGCCTCGACGGAGATCATGATCTGGCTTGGCACCGTGGGGAGCCCCCAGCCTATAGGCTATAGCACTGACCGGGCATGCTTTACCCAACAGCTGGGATCGACCGTCTTGTGAGTAGTCCCGACAAAACAGAACACCCCCTACTGAGCAACTAGTGGCTGATGGCTCCACAGCACGCTTTACAACGGCAAAAACAGCCGGGGCACCAATGTCTTCACCTGGGTAGCGGCGTCAAACCAGATGAGCTTCGACGAGGAGATCTCCCTCCTCCTACAGTACCTATGGCGCAATGGTCTCATCTCATCCAGCTTGAAGCTGGGGCTCCTTGAGTTCGGCTCAGAGGCGTTTCATGCAAGTGGAAATGTGACGGTTCTCAGCTCTGGTTACAGCATGGACATCGATCAGGGCGAAGCCCCAAAATTGAAGGTTGCTAGTCTACCAGATAGCTGTTCCGACGCACCGAGCAAACGCACAAGTCATGGGGGTATAGGCTTAGGCTTGCTTCAAGCTCTGGTTTCCTTTGCTCCATTGTACATCTAGTAGCAGTAGTGGAATATTCGAGTCGGCCTAATCTCAGCCGCACTATTCTTGACAGGGGGCAAAATGCGCGATGTAATGGTCTTAGTGATGATGATGATGAGCTACCTACCAGGCGCCTCCAGTACTTGCCATCGCTGGCCGTCGCCCTTGGTAGACTTATCGTGCGCTTGTCAAGACCCATGTGATCTAGGTCTAGTCAGACACGCCTAAGGGCCTCGAGTTTGTCAGAAGCGCGATCGGCATGCACCTACACGGGGATGCCATTGGCCCGGGCGAGGACCGGCCTGCCCCGGAGGCCTGGACCTTTCCCCATATGATCGTCATTTCGGCGGTACCCAGTTACCGTCGGGGTCGACGTTCTAGCCAGAGATGGGGCTGCTTCGAGGTTAAAAGAAGCAGTAGGCATGTTTCCTTTTCTTTCCTTTCCATTTCAGAACATTTCCCAGGACACACAAAACTTGGACCTGGCTTTCCTTTCCGTTCAGTCTTTCTGATATCACATTAAGCATTACATTCCCCTGATAAAATCAGCATAATGAATCGCACACAAGCGCCTCTTTTCCAGAGCGAGGGCCCTGCCAACCCCTTTGATGATCGGTATGGTGAAAGGGGGTCCTCCATTGCCCATAGAAGGGGCAATATCTCATCGCAATCCAGCGTGCGTACATTCTATCGATAGGTACCAAGACCCCAAACTAACGAGACACAAGCATTCGGACTCTTCATACGCATCATCCGAGCTTAGCTCGATAGAGAACGTGTATCCGACAGGCACGCCACGACAAGCGACAGCACGTGTAGCGAGTTTTGAGATAATAGGCTACCCGGACTCACACATAGAAAAACAACTAGCTAACTAAGTCAAAGACAAGAGCACAAGACGAACACGAAGAGCAGACAAACCCCAGCGAGAAAGTGTTTAATCCATTTGAGACGAGCGAGGACCCTCCACCGGCGACTAGCTTGGGCCGTACCTTGACCGGAGACCCAGAAAAGCGGACAGATGTGGACGTTCCACGGGATGTCCTAGAAACGAGGAAGAAGAAGGGTTTCTTCCGTAAAGCCAAGGACTGGTTTTTTGAAACCTACTGTCCCAAGAAAGAGGCCCCGCTTGTGCTCCCGACCTGTCCTACAGACACGGAGAAGTTGTGCTATCTGCACACGAACCGTATCCCCCTGTACTTCTTCGGACTCTTCTCCTTCCTCTCCCTCTCAGCCGGTATGTGGCTGTTCGTGGTGAGCACGCCCATCTTTTCCTGGTACGGCGTGTTCGTCGCCTTCGTCAACATCTACCTCCTCATCTCGTATTACGTCGGCGTCATCGGAAAAGACTGGGACTATGCGGCCCATCTCCGGCGCATTGCAGACTACCCCATCAACGCAGAGACAGCGCCTACTATAGACATATACCTACCGGTGTGCATGGAGCCACTCATAATTCTCGAAAACACATGGAAGCATATCGTCAAACTGGATTGGCCGGAGTCGAAACTGCAGGTACACGTCCTTGACGATGGTGCACAGGATGAGGTAAAGGCGCTTGCCGATCGATTTGGGTTCAACTACATCATCCGTGGCGACCGACCGCGTCTCAAGAAGGCCGGTAACCTTCGATGGGCGTTTTCACGGACGGAGGGCGAGTTCTTCACCATTTTCGATGCCGATTTCTGCCCACGGCATGACCTGCTGAGGGAGCTCGTTGTCGAGCACCTGGACGAACCGAAGTCCTCCATTGTTCAGTCACCGCAGTTCTTCCGAGTCACCGACGAGCAGACATGGACAGAACAGGGCGCCGGGGCGACCCAAGAGCTGTTCTATCGTGTCGTCGAGGTGAACCGCGACCGCTGGGGCGCAGCCATCTGCGTTGGTAGCAACGCCATGTACCGACGAGCCGCGCTGGTTGACGTGGGCGGAACTGCTGATATTGGATTTTCCGAGGATATCCACACGGGGTAAGGAGTGCGAGTGAGAGGTGTTCGTGGCCGAGAAGACTAACACATGCGGCAGGTTCGGGTCCGTAGACCGGGGTTGGAAGGTCAAATACGTTCCCTTGTGTCTCGCCACCGGCGTCTGCCCTCCTACCCCTCGCTCTTTCTTCTCGCAGCAAATGCGTTGGGCACGAGGCAGCACAACGCTCTTGACAAACCCACACTTCTGGAAATCGAGCCTGACTCTCATGCAAAAGATCTGCTACCTTTGCGGTACGTGCTCCCTCAAGTCACACATAGGCAGCCAGCTCATAAGACTTCGGGTTAGGCTTCTTCTACTACACGGCCGTCTCGCTGAGTATTTTTATTTCTCCCATCCCGGGTGTCCTTCTACTCCTTTTCCGACCCGAGTGGTTCAAGTTCTACAATCTGGCCTTTGCCATTCCTTCCATTGTCTACGGAATTGTAGTCTTCCGCTTCTGGGCCAAGGCATCTTACGGCATGAACGTGCAACACATCATGGTCATCCAATCCTATGCCTACCTGACTGCCATTAAGGACCGTCTATTCAACATTGAGCTCCTTTGGGCGGCATCGGGAGACGCCAAGGCTCATAAGAGTAACAAGTACAGAAACATGTGACTTCTGTGCTGGATCTGGACGCTGATCGTCCTTGGCGGTATGATCACGGTCGTGACGTACAGGCTCGTCAAAGGAATGGCTTGGTACGACCCGCTGCCCCTGATTATCCTAAACATGTACAACCTATACGTCACGCATCGCTTCTTGTTTTGCAACTTTTAGACGGGCGACCAGGCAGATTAGTTAGCAATGAGGTGGCGAGGGCGGCAAAGATGTGCTATCAGAAAACGAAGAAACCTGTCCTAAGCTGCAGACTACGAATATATGTTTTGTTTGTTTCCCCCCAAAGAAAACATAGTCCAGAAGCATATAGAGCTTTGGGAAAGTAGGGATGTTGCGGTTAGGGTCGAACTAGGTCCCTATATCAACCGAAATCTTGCCGGAATAATGCTAATGGAGCCGTCTACGGGTTAAAAGGTGTTTATGAGACAGTGGAGGTGTTTCTTAACCGAAAGGTAGAGGTAGTAATACCCATTACTAAATATAGCTCATGACTGCATCTCCTCACTCGTCCACTTCTTGAGTTGTATTTGTAGTGGGCCTGCCGTCGGTTCGGTGAAGAAATGAGCCCTTAGTGGGGACCATCTTATGCGGCTCCTACGTGTACACACACGTATTTTGCTGCACGTAGGACAATATCGCGTACAAATCATGAAGCACGGGCATGGAAGTCTCCAAGACGAGAGGTCCTAGCAACTAAAGAGCTATAAGTATATACATCATGAAGAACGGAACACTCACGATCGGGGCCTAGGTAGTCGTTACGGTGTCCCTTTAGCAGCCCGGCAGGCCGCATTGTTGCAGTTGGGGTCATCATCGTCGCCCAGCTGGGCTTTCCCATAGTTCTTCTGACAAACAATAGTCCACAGCGCTTCGTTAGCATACCAAGAATAACTGTCGCCATTATTGGTGGCGAGACTCTTGTCCAAACTTTGCACCTGTAAAGGTCCAATTCCGTCGGCTTCATCGTCAGTTTCCTTACACAGTGGGGGGGCCACCAGCTTAGCCACGTGCCTGGCACATTCTCCATGAGCATTTCAGATGTAGAGCGTTGTGCCGGGGCGGGAATGAAAAACTCACGTATATTCATGCAGCAGAATCGAGCCCATAGTGTCCATTCTCCAGGTCACTCTGTCGCCAATTGAGTCGCAATTGATCTCCTGCACATTCTTGTAGCCATGTCCGATACCGCCATGGTTGAAGGCGGCGGGGCACAAGACTAGCTTCGGGTTGTCGGTAGCAAAGTCACTTAGGACCGCCATCTCCTCATCATCGCAGGCTGATTCACCGTCATCCATGTAGTCCGGCTTGATTGTGATGCCGCCCAATATATTGCTACCTGTTGGGTCTGGGTGCTGCGGGTCTGCCGGGTTGCCCATGATTTTCAGGAAGACGCTGCGGACACGCGAGCGACTGCCTTCGTTGAAATACTTGTTGAAGATTTTCTTTCGGTCGTTGTTGGCGTCAATAGCAGCAACAGCATACCTCGCGAGCTCTGTAGCATCTTTGAAGCCATCTGTGATTTGCTGTTTTTCCTGGTTGCTGAAAGCCGACTCAATAGAGGGATTTGTCCTTTTAAATAGCGGCTTTGTGATTGCTAGGGCATCACTTAATGGTGCAACAGTAGCCAAAATAGCAAACAGAGCACTGGATATAATAGTCTTGAGAGTAGGCATGGTGGTCAGCCAGTACTTTAGCCTGCTTACAGCTAAAGGGATCAAAAGATCTAACAAGTGCTGAAAGGGCACGATGAAGCAGATGGTAATGTTCAAAAGATGTTTATGAAGATGTCCCAACCGGTAGCAGGTAATTATACATTTCTTTTTTTTTCCTTCCCCCCACCATATTATTCCATCGACACTTACATTGTGGCAGCCTTGAGTGTACCGATGTCACACGTACGATCGTCAACAAATGTTTCAATATTTAGTAAGGCAGCTAAATCTGTGAACTTCTTTTATTAGAAACCAAGGCATAAAGGATTCATTCCCTTCCAGATGCCTTAAACCCGCCTTACCACAACAGTCAGTTCTTCATTTGCCATATTCGCTTCCTAGTGTGACGTACGTACGCTCTCGGTCTCCCAGCGACCGCCACATACTTAGTTGTATGCCTTTCTGGCCTGCCCGAAGAACGGCGCGATCCAACTAAAAACGCATCTTCCTTTGACCTTTCTCCATTCATCAACTATTCTCAGTTTCCTATTCGATCTACCACGTAGAGGTACTCGTTCATCGGGATACACAATGGACATCGCGTCGTTTGCTACCATGGATCTCACACCTCCGTCGATTTCCGTTGTACCGACCATATCACCTTCTACATACAAGCATGGCAAGGATGATAATTCCATCCCCATCCTTTCTCTTAAAGCGACTTTAGGCCCATTCGCCCCAAGGCCCGTGACTGTCCAATCATGGTCTACCATCTTCAACCCAGGCTTGGCCTTGAAGCGCCGCAACTTTGCCGCCCAAGATATATCCCAGGATCCACCCACTAACATCAATCTTGAGGTCATCAAGGGCCCTAAGCGCCCGGGGTTTCAACGCCAGAAAGGAAGCGATGACGAGAAGTACTACGTAACATTGCATTCAGCGCGGGAGACCACTGTCGCTGAACACCCGCTGAACATTGTGAAAAGGACAAAGGACGATGTACCTATCTTCCAAGCGGGACACACATACAGGCTCGGGCTGTCGGATGAAGGTAAGAATGTTCGGACTTGGTGGTGGGGCACTAAGGACGATATACTAGCCGAGGTTATCTTTTCTAGTGACGGGTTAGGGTTGGCAGCGTATCCAGCAACTTTTTGCGCAGTCTTCTTATCCACCCTTTACATTTTTATATGCAATAATTACAATAAATTTTTATTAAATCTAATGCAACTTTTTTTTAATTATACGAAATTATATTATTTTTTAAAAAATTAATTTTTTATTTATAACTTAATTATAGTTTTATTTATAATTTATTATTTATTAAAT